>JACXVL010000046.1:39672-289745 GCA_014898675.1 Athelia sp. TMB | reverse complement strand
TGTTTCCCCCGCTGGCAGCTCTTGAACGGCCAAGTCGCGAGAATGTTCGGCTCGCATCTTATCAGATTTATGAAATCAATTATCGCGTGTGCTCGGGCCTATGCAGTGTGCACGCGCGCATGCAGAACCATTTATTGCCGATGAAGCTCGCCGAACCCGGGTAGCTGAGTGCCCGAGTATCACGTATTCCCGTTGTCGAGGCCGACTAGGTTCTCGTTCCAGTGCAACCTATGCTAGGCCGCCTATCGCAACTTTGATATCGGTCAAGTCTGAGGCTAGCGATACGCACGCAGGCTATTGAATCCCTGACTCGATTTACCTGCCGCTGTTTGTTGCAGATAGGTTGACGAGACAGATAAATCACAATAGTGCCTTCGGGGGAGCTGATGAAGTTGTCGCTGCACTGGCGAAAGTGCTACTCCTGATGCATGTTCTTGTTGGCGCATGCTGGCACAGTAATGTCCATTCTGGGACGAGCAGATAATTCAGAATGTGTGGGTGGGGGTGAGGGAGGGCTTGATTGAAGGAGAAAGAGGATGCACACGTTAATGCACCTGGTATGATCATGGACTGTGATGGTGCCGCTCTGTCCTAAATTGCAGTCCCTGTCGGTATCATCGGTGATCGTGATGTATATGGCGGGGCTCGCGCAAGCAGTTCCCCGCGCACTGTGGGATAAAACGATATCAGCCCACCATGTCAAGATATTCGATATACAGGGAGCTGGCGAGGCGGGTCACGTATGCATAGAGCTCGTTGTCATACTTTGTCATAGCGGCGTGACGTCAGTCAACTGACTGAAAGCTCTGCAGAGACGGTGCATTCACGGTGCCACTGCAGTGTAAAATGCACAGGTACGGAGTTGTTAGCCAAGTATATCAAGTTCCGAAAGTACAGAGTAATGGTTTGGCGGCGCAGGAACAAAGCAGAGATAGTACTAGGAGACGCGGCACGCCAGTGCCGCATGCAACGGCACAGTCGAGGTGCCAAACAAGGGCACACAACGCGACACGATTTGCGTCACATTGTAGTCTATACTGATACAGCCTGGGCCACTCATTCAACTGCCAAATCTGATTTTGCCAACGTACTACACCTGCGAAGTCTACATACGAAAATGGGAGAAAACGAAGACACCCTTGTAGACGACTATATCTATGCATGGCCCCGGGAAAGTTCTGAGTTATCCTTGCAGCAATTTCTCGCTAAGGCAAGTTCTGCGCAACGTCCATTCACGAACCTTGATCATGAGTGACCAACCCTGCGCGAAAATGAAAGTACAAACCCTCCATGGTTCAGGACGATGGAACAAAGCCTGTTAGTGTGCATCTATGCCCTGCTATTGTTGCACCCTTCTTGATTGGCTTGTAACCTCGAAAGTGGATTTGGGTGACAGGCCCTGAAGCTAGGGCAGCGGACAAAGATAGACAAACTGCGGTCGAAGAGGCGATGACCCTGCGTGAGACTTCAAGCAGTTGAAGAAGTGTCTCAAAAGTGCTCACTATGTCTTCCCAGTGAGCGAAGTGACTGAAAGAGTAGAGGCCATTAAGGTGCGTAGATGCTTACACCTTCTGGCCGTACCCGAGTCATAATACAACTCAGAATGACGAATCGATACCTGTGCGATCAAACAAGAAAACAGGGGCGAGGAGTAAGAAGGAAGTGCGTGAAAAGGTCGGTAGCCCCAATGCATTCTCAGCTTGACTTCCTCGTGGCTACAGTGAGCTCATATCCGGTGGTGGGCGCTTTGCATTCCAGGTCCAATTGGAGGCATCGGAGGAACTGAAGGCCATCTCTATTCGTAACGGATTTGTGTCAGGCAAATGGTTGGCTTCGAGACTCTCGTCGCACGCATGCCAAACTGACAAGGGGACCGTCCCATAACAGGCTCATTTTCGCACCTAATGACAAGGTCGACATGATCTGGTCAGGTCTAGCCAGTGGGTCTGAGTCTGTCGTGCGATAATCATGAGCTGAGATGGTTCATCGCAATATAGCTTCCTTGGTATCGGGCTCGCTCTCCAAAACCTGCGCCTTTGAGGCCAAAGTTTCAACGTGTCCCAAGACCGAGACGCCGAACTACCAGCATGTGCTCTGCCTATACATGCCAGACGTGTATGATCAAGATAAAGTGACGGAAGTCATGAGGATACTACTAGGAGAACATGGTGTGAATCTGAGTGGCGTCAAATCCAATCTGTATACGGCTATCGGTGTGTGCCGCATATCCTTTGAGTGGCATGTTCTGAAATACCTTTGCATTAGGACTTGACAGCAAGCACGCCAGTGGGATTCAATCCACGGTTCGTCGCCTTTTTATATGTTTCAAAGTCACGAACTCACAAGGGGACCAAGGTTTGGAAGAACACGGCGCTATTGAAAGATACTGAAATTAAGGTGCTATTTTCGCTCTGGCTCTGTTGGCTCTGTGCTGATGTCTTTGATTGAGTAGCAATTAAAAGACAGCTATTTTGCTGGCTTGACGGCGGCCAAAGCTACAGTCAGCGATAAAGCTAAGGAAAAAGAATCAGCCGCAGCAAACAAACCGAAAAAGCCTGTGTTGAAGAAAAAAGCTGCAGAGGCCGACCCTTTCGATTCTGACGAAGATGAGGCAACGGGGCCCTCCACGAGCAGCCGCAAGGCAGTGGCAGGCACGAAGCGACCAAAAGCATCACGCGGCGCAGACGAGGAAGAGGAAGAACGGCCGAAGAAGAAGGGTGCAAGTTAAACGTTGACGATGTGCGCTCGGATTGAACAGGAATATTAAGGGCGATTATCATATTGCATAATTACATCAACGCTTGAATCCTACGACCATGCATGATCTGTTACAGATGATCGCTCGTCGTCGTTTCGCAGCCGTTTGGCGATCGGCTGTTCAGAAGGTCCTTTCGGACTACCGTGCACATCACTTGTCCTGGTTCTCTTCAAGCCCCTCCCATCCGATTTAAGCGGTTTCTCCACCAATTCATCGCCTGAGCTCTCCTCTTCCTCCAGCTGAGGTATATAAACGAAAGCATGACTACCGCTATTCTTGACCGTCTTAGCATCCGATTTTCGTCTCGCGGGAGACGGTATCACTATGGTGGCCGCATTGTCCTGTGGTCTCGTTTGTGGCTGGGCACTCTCCTTCGGTTCCTCGGCCGCTGCGTTTTTCTTCGCCCGCTTGGGCGTCGAAGATGTATCTTCTGGTTCAGTAAGCTCGCCATCCCAAAAGGACATATCTTCCTTGTTCTTGTCGAGGGGCGACGAAGGGGAATCCAAGCTATGTGCGAAGTTTTGCGCCGACGAGGAGGACGCAGAAGGTTTGTGAGTCTTGACGAAACGGGGGGATGTTGAAGAATCATGATTGGCAGAAACGCTGATACTGCCGAGCGATGACCTGGCTGCCATTGATTTAGACTTCCCGTGACGCTTGCGCCGGTGTGACTCCCCTGGCTCAGGCAGATAGAAAACTTCGTTCTCTCGAATGAGATCTACCCCGCACAACAGTCTCAGCGTGGCGATCAATTCGACACTGAAGTCCAAACTTTCGATGTCACCGATCATGCGCTCATGATCTGAATGTGTTGCATCGCCGTGATCTTCGATTTCCTCTTCTATCATGAGCTCGCGATCCCGCAGCGAACATCCTGGGACGATGAAAGACACTCTAGGCCCGTGTTCTTCACGAGGTAGGCTGATTCTGTGGAATCTGCAGTTGGATCTCGTCACTGGAGAGTTGGTTGTGGGTGCAGGCCGAGATTTTGCCTGAGAAGTTGTGCCATTCGACTGTGACGAGGAGAGAGATCGCGCCTGGTTCATTGCTGATGAGCGGCTGGCCCCTGGCGGTCCGTGGTGATGGTGGTGATGGTGATGATGATGGCCGCCCGAATGAGCGTGAAACATAAGAGGGATTTTGCTTTGGCCATTAGAATTGCCTGAAGGCCTGTTAAACGTGGGCGATGGCTGCACAGAGAGAGAAGAGGAATCAATGCTTGGAGTAGAGGCAATTGATGATGCTCGTGAAGAATCACGGCTGGGTATGCGCAATATCTTAGATGCAGCACTGGCACCCGAACTGACTGAACCATTCTCACTACCTGCGTCATTAGTCTCCTTGAGTTTGCCTTTTCCTTTCCCTTTCACAGCTGCTTTTGTTGTCGTTGACAACGAGCGAGTGAGACGTATCGGAATACTCGACGGGCCTCTTTTGCGTTTTGCACCTTTTGATTGCGAACTAGCGGAGTCCAACGATGCACCTGAATGCAAAACTCCTGCCTTGCGACGCGACGGGCCAGCCTTACGGTTCAAAGTCCGCGAAGCTGGTGTTTTGATCTTCAGTGATTGACCTGAAGCCTCTTGTGCCATTCGCCTGCAGATTCTCGTTAGTGGAAGATGTAAACATGCGTGTAAAAAAACGTGCTTATCGCTGCGGGTGCGCCCAACCCACCACACCTGTTGGTATGCAGGTATTTCTTCCTCTGGCAATTCTTCATGCATGTCTTCGTCGGGTATATCGTCTCTGTTTTCTACGACATCAGGAGCTACGACGCTGAGGGTTCCCATGAGCTTGAATGGATCGTCCTCGAGCCCAGCTGCGGTTTGACTACGACTGGGATCCGAGACGGGACCTTCGGGCATTTGAGGAGGTGTCCGAGTTGGCGTCGTCTTGAAAGCGACAAGCTTCCTCGGAGAGTTTTTGAGTGAGGATGAGTGTGTGGTGTTGATTTCAATAGGGATTAAAGGATAGGTCATGAGCTTTGCGGAGTTTGCTGACGAATGAGGGGGCGATGGAGGTGAAGGGCCATATATTGACCGTGAACCTGAAACAGAAAGATTGGGGTGTGAAAAATGCATTCTGCAAGTCAGAAACTGAATATTACCACTCAGACTGCGAGGTGATGGTGACGCAGCAGCCACCTGGGAGCTGATTTGTATAGGCGGTGATTGTGGCACCTTCGAGCGCTCGATAGGATCCTCTTCACCATTCATCAATGCATTGCCCGCTTGTTTGACGTAATTTGGGCCTACACCGCTCAAGCTAGTTGCTTGGGTAGACGTCGATCTGGAAAGAGGCGGCGTGGCGACGGCGAAAATTGTTCTTGGGTCGATCGATTCTATCAAGTCGATGTCATCAACGGGGTTGTCTTCAGCAGGATACTCGTCAAGCGCAGCTGTTGGTGGGTAGGCATCTACCAATGGTGAACAATCTATAACCTCTCCAGACTTTTGCTTTGAGGTGAGTAACGGCTTGCCAAGCTACTGAATGAGGCTTACCGTTGCAACTTTGCCAGCCGGGCTTGAAAAATCATCAGACGCGATGCCGAATTGAGCTGTGGCGGCTAAGTTGTCGGGTGTAGAGGTACTGTGATCAATTGGAGCATTTGAGGCAGCATCGATGGGATTCGCACTCCGAGACTCTTCTCCATCGTCTCCGGGTGACGTCAGGGTCTCTGCGGTAGCCATGGGTATCAAGCTGGCATCTTGCGAAGCGATCTCGGTCTGAGATTCGGCCGTCGTATCAGAGAATGTAGCGGGCCGTAGTCGATGTCCGAGAGCTATTGGCGGAGATAACAAGCCGCCTTGATAAGAGTCTGGACATGTAGTCTCTAAGTTGGAGGGTTGGTCGTTTGCTTGAGAGGTGACTACGTTTGGTAGGTCTTGGTTCTCGCCGGCTACAGAAGCTTGCACATTGTGGTGCATCGAATCACTCAGTTGAGCGGCGGGAGCATGATCCTGCTCATCGTCCATATCAGGCTCCCACTCGGCGTCGACATCTTCAAAGGGAATCTCAGTGCTCTTGGGGGAGGCGGTGCCTGGGCTCGGGGCACTGGGACTTTCTGGTATTTGATCCCCGTCCACTTGACTAGTTAGGGACGGACTGTGTACAGATCTCTCCGATGCAGTCTCCGCCATGGTGAGATTGTGAGAAACGGGAACCGACCATTGATCGGAAGGTGTTGCTTCTGAAGTCAAGGTGAATTCAGCGCGTGGAAATAAAACAGAAGAGGAGCAAATTTTACTCAAGTCATCGAGGTTTTCTTCGTTAGCTACGCCGGTGCTATCGTGTGCCGGAAACACGCTGGAATCATCGTCATTCTCAGAGAGTTCTGGACTATCATCAGGAGCAAGATCTTCATCCTTTTCGTCTTCGTCTTCAAGCATGTCGGCATCCACAAGACTCGGCCCATCGGCTTGGAAGGCAGAAGATGCGCTCGAAGGATCTTCATACACATCCACTTCCCGAACCTGATGACTCTCTTCAACAGGAGTTATTCGTGCGGTGTCTACCAAAGGGAGATGGTATTCATCTACCTCCACCTCTCCATTGTGAAGGATATCGCGAAGAGGAGTCAGTCGACTAGGGTTGACGGCTGAGGGATCCAAGAGCCCATCACGTATATCTCCGCCAGTATAAAAGTCTTCCGCGAACGCGTGAACACCTTCCCACGGATCAGCAAGTTCTATATTTTCGTAAACTTGGCTTGGGGGTGGGAATGCTTGGGTTGCGGAAACCAAAGTGAGCAACCATGATTGGAAGATAATAAATGGTAGCAATACTTACGTTCACTATAATCCGCCATATAAAATTCTTCTGAAGGATTTTCTGGAACTTGCTCTGAAGTGGCTATCGCAACTTGCTCGTCAACTTCAATGAAGTCTGCATCTTTTACCGTGTACATATCCGGATTAATTACATCAATCGGCGACGGCATGCCCTCACCCTCTTCAGCAAAAGCTGAAGGCGGGTACAAGAGAGTAGGTGATCCTATGGATTGTTAGTTTAGACCAGAAATATGTGGTCGCATGCACATTACCTTCGTCTTCATCAGAAGATTGTCCCTGGCCATTGATAACATCAATCGGGATGTCTGTTGTCACTGACGCAAGTGGCATCTCCAGTCGCGGTAGGTCAGACACCTTTAATGAACGAGGTGAGACTTGTGGAGAGCTAATCGTAGAGACATCGTTTTGTGTGTCCGAGACTTTCAATGTAGTTTGCTCTATTGATACTTCGACTGGCGGTGGATTAGGTAGTCCCGTTGCGGGTGGGGAGGTTCGGTCTGAGATGTTCATTTTTATCTGCTCCGTTGACACTTCGATTGCCGGAGTTGCGTGTGAGGAGGTTTGGTTCGGGACGTTCGATGTTTTTCGCTCCATTGAAACTTCGCGGGCTGGTAAGTTAGATAGCTCCGTCGCGTGTGAGACGTTCATGACTGTCTGTTCCGTTGACACCTCGATTGTTGGTAAGTTGATTGGCTCCATTGCGGGTGAGGTTTGATTCGCGACGGTCGTCGATGTATGTTCCATTGCGTCTGGGGAGGTTGGGTTTATAACGTCCGTTGCTACTTGCTCCACTATCACTTCAACAGCAGATGGCAAGTCGGATAGTTCCATTGCATATGAGGAGGTTTGGTCTGCAACATTCATTGTTGTTTGCACCATGGGCACGTTGGCTGGCGGTAAATCGGATGTTTCCATTGAGTGTGAAGGGATTCGGTCTGAGACAATCGTGGCAGTTTGCTTCATTGGCACTTCGACTGTCGGTAGGTCGGATGGTTCCATTACGTGGGAGGAAGTTTGAGCAGATATATCTAGCTCAGTTGAAAGAGCTTCACTTCGGAGGGTGCTGAAGGCATCTGTAACTTCCGCTCCAAGTGGTTCAGCCTGCAGCTCGGCCTCGACAGTGGTGGGGTGTTTGAAGGCGAAGCTTTCAAGTATATCGTCGTCTGTAACGACTGCTCCCGTTTCTGAGAGACCATCCCCATCATATGTATCTGCAGGCAATGAGAGATCATCGATTGTAGGCTCATTAGTTCCGCTAGGCCCGTGTATCTGCAGTGGTTGCGCCCCTACGAAGTAGGGCTCAGGGGGACCTTCCTCTGGTTCCTGATCAGAATCCAAGAGCTCGAATATTTCAGGCGATGGGCGCATGTGAGGAGCTGGTTAAGATGTATCAGTGGGTAAACAAACGGCAAGATGATATAACACCGTACCTGTCTTGTTAGCTGAGGACCCGTGTACTGAATTGCCATCCTGGTCACCATCTTCAAAGTCCTCGTCTATGACGTCTTCCTCTAAAGACTCTTCATCCCAGCCCTCCCCTTCATTCTCATAATGACCTTCCTTATCATCGTAGTATTCCTGTGAGTCCAGTCCATCTCTGTCCAAACGATCATCGTCCAAACCGTCATCATCTGAACCATCATATTTTTCCTCTTCACCCAGCTGTTGGCCAGAAGAGAGATGCGGATGTTGTCGCTGTCGAGCCAAAGGATGTATCGTTTCGACATCGGGAGACACTCGCCCTGCTGAGTCGTGGTCTTCTTCGTGGAAGTATCGCTCGTCGTCTGCATCTGGTTCCGCTGTGAATTCAGGTGATCCTTCGTCCTCCTCTCCAGAAGATATAGCAATAGCGTCCTCTGCATCATCTCGTCGCAGCCCATGACCAGAAGCCTCTGGCGCAAACCCGCCGCTGCCTTCTGACTCTTCCTCCCATGACCCGTAGGCATCCTCTTCAACCTCTGCTGAATTCCTGTCATCTTCGGAATAGGAACCCTCTCCCTCAACCGGTGCGTCTTCCGCATAAAAGGCCCCCTCTTCTTCTTCGCCGTCCTCTTCACCATCTGAATCGGAACTAAGAATCTCGATGGGTTGGTGTTCGCCTCCAAGGCCAGGACCCTCCCTCGGATCGCGTCCCTTGCCTTTATCCCTACGCGTCTTAATCTCGGCAAATGAGTCTTCAACTTCGGAATCCGGGTACGGCGAGTCCTCCGAGAATGTTTGCTTAACCGCCGCATTCAAGAGCCCTGCATTGTTCTGCTTGACAGTACTTGGTTCCTCTTCGTCGTCTTGCCCCAGTGCTCGCTTTAGTGCCCCAGTAATACCACCAATCCATGAATCGAATTCGTTTTGTGAGAACTTGTCATATGGGTTGTAGATGGGAGCCCTGCCTGGCTTATTGGACGTTGGGTTTGGGCGGGAAGCACCAGAAAAGGTAGAGGTAGGATAATAGTAGCTGCTCATGTGCAGATCATGAACACCGGTTTCTCGATTCTTGGGGTTTAGAAGAGAAGCAGCAAAGCAGAGCAAACGAAGGATGACCAGCACGATGAATGAACGAAACAAGCAATGGCAGCAATGAGACCGACGGCGCGAAATCGATGTCAGAGAACTCATGCATTCCTCAACTCGTCCTAACAAACAACTGCGCTACGCTCTACTCGCATCGCGGTCTGATGTCGGTCAGCACAGCATGAATATTCTGCTGCATGGCTTTGGCGACGTTCTGAGACCGTTCCTGACTTATATCATTGGCCGCCGCACACTTCAACTGTCTTGCTGCTGCCTTGATGTGCTGATTATGCCGCTGCCCGCAGGTGTGGATTGCACGAAACAAAGGGCCTGAAGGCTGGCCCAGGGAAGAGCAAACGCAAACTTGCACTTTGGTGATCGACGGCCGAATACTGCGGCGCAGGTCCTCCGACGAAGCGGTGACGCCCAATGAAAGTAGTGGTGAGCGCACTGGCCCATGCTACTCAACGTGGATCGTACTGCGGCTCTATCGTGGAGTTGTTTCAACAGCTCGTTTTAACTTTATCGACAGTGGGCGCGATTCATTCTCGGAGTGTTACCTCAGACTGCGGCATTCTTGCAATATCTTTCCCATTGGTCGAATACTTGTAATGCCGGCTGCTGGTTTATCCTGAATTCCTGTGACCAATCACGGCGGTTGTGTTCCTACTCGACACGAACACTGCGGTATGTTGTTCCAAGACATCATCCGCCAGGCCAAGCGCTATGGCTATCAAACAGAGGTACCAACTCCGCTAAACCAAGCAGTTTAGTTACCATCGGAGCCGAGCGCCCAGACACAATGTGCCAAGCAAGCATTCATTGCCTCAAACGTCGGGGCAACTATCCGCTCGCCCTGCGGGGCAGACCGGTTCAATCTCAATCTAGCATCACCGCTATAGTAGGCGGTCGTTTGCCGTCTCACACGATGGTCATTTTCTTCATGCGTTGATGGAACCATGCTGCGCTATCATAGCATGGCAGGGCGGCGGAAATGGTCACCTATACGCGCCTCCCCCAACGAGGACCGGATGTGGCAAGCTTGACATCCCAGCCCCAGTGGCAGACTGGGACTGTTGAGGCATATCTACGTTTATTTCGGAGATCGCACCCGGTAGCATAACCCCACGGGACATCACGCTGGCCATATCCTTCCTGGATGGTGATGTCAAGCCTGCGTTTTCACGACGTCGGTACCGGAAATATGCCGAAGCAACCGAGAAATATGCGCAGCCTTTTCATAGCCATCTCGGAGGCTCATAAATTACTGGGTTGCCGAAACGCGACAGGGCCATCGTTTCTCAGCAAAACCGCTTGCGCACCCGTACACGTCTCACAGCCTACATCTCTGCGGAAGCCTGTTAAATCGGCGTCGTCTCTGGCGAGAATTATATCATCATCATCACAGACCAGCGACCGACCAACATGCCAGGCCCATCCACACCCGAAGATCCCGAGAAAGGAGAAATGACCACTGTTCTCTCCAACGCCGAGTTCAAGGTCAACGTACCAGGCTTAGATCTAAAATCCCAAGATCTATCCACTGTTGAAGTTGTGAAGCCAAATCCCGCTAAACCCAAGAAAACAATCCCCAAAGTTAGTTGGGGTATACGGTTCTCTCTGTGGTTCAATACATATCGGTAAGTTTCCCTCTCCGCCGCTTGTACCATAGAAGCTAACTGACCGTTTCCGATCCCATCTACAGCAAATTCTTCCTCATCTCAGTAACGGTCAATATTGTGGGATTAGCACTTGCAATTGCAAATGTATGGACGTATCCTCGCCACTACACTGGTGCATGCGTCCTCGGTAACTTGCTCGTGGCTATCCTAATGCGGAACGAGTTGTTTGGTAGACTGCTCTACCTCATTGTGAATACTTTGTTCGCCAAGGTAATTCTGCTCCTCGTAGATCCTGTCTTTGACTGACACCATTCAAATTGGTAGTGGACGCCGTTGTGGTTCCGTCTGGGATGCACCTCCGTATTGCAACATCTAGGTGGCATACATTCAGGTTGTGCCACGTCTGGATTTATGTGGCTGATATTTCGTGTCACCTTGATCTTCATTGATCACAAGAACAATCACGATGCAGTCCTGGTGACGGGCGTTATCACCAATCTACTGGTAGCCATCAGCATTGCCAGTGCCTTTCCATGGGTTAGAAATACTCATCACAAGTGCGTGATCGCAAAACACTCCTCGCGACAGCAATTGATTTTTTGTTTAGCGTTTTCGAGCGACATCATCGATTCATCGGCTGGTTAGGCCTAATTTCTAGTATGTCCCAACCTAAAAATCTTGCTATCTTTCAGCGAATGAGATTTTCCATTAGCGTGGATGTTTGTAGTGCTTGGCGATAGCTATGATTTGAACACGCACTCATGGAATCCAAACGGAATACACATTATCCGCCAACAGGACTTCTGGTTCTGCTTCGGCATGACCGTTTTGTACGTCGATGATATCACCTCTAATTCCATTTGACCTCACATTCAGGTTCACAGCATCATGTTACCCTGGTTCACTGTCCGAGAGGTCAAGGTTGACGTCGAGATCGTAAGGATATTAGCAGATATACTTCTCCATTCTCGCTGACGGGTCACGCAGCCTTCAAGCAAGGTGGCGATCTTACGCTTCGAAAGAGGGATGCAACAGGGTCTACTGGCTCGCGTTTCGCGTTCATCGATTATGGAATATCACGCATTTGGGATCATCTCGTGAGTCAATCATCCTACATCCACCGGAAAAAAATGCGGTGGATCTGATTCGCGTTACGTGCAGAGAGGGCACCCATGCCAAGTACCACTATTTAGTCTGTGGCGTACAAGGTGACTTCACTCGTGGACTCGTGGAAAATCCTCCGACCAAAATTTGGACGCGCCAATTAAAAGTGTGATCGTTCACGATTTCTAAAAATTCACGCTAATATATGAACAGTTTGCCGGTGTTTCCAACACATCTAAACTGTACAAGCGAGGGATCAGATTGTGTACGGGAACTGGAATAGGTGCTGCGCTATCCACATGCTTGCAAGTACGTGTCGACGCAGCGATCTCAAGAGTTGATGACTGACTGATTGACTCCAGAATCCAAATTGGTGAGCACGACCAACGACCAAATCGTCAAATCGACACTAATCGCACCACAGGTATCTTATCTGGATAGGTTCAGATCAAGAGAGGACCTTCGGACCAACTGTCAAAGGTCTAATTCAGTCGCTCGGTCCCGAGCGTGCCACTCTTTGGGATTCGAAACAGCGAGGTATAACCGTCTGGCTAAACTGTCACAATTGCCGTGCAGGCAGCTGATTAGCAATGAACAGGTTGCCGACCAGATACTATGCAGCTCGTTAAGGATATCTATACATCCTGGAACGCCGAAGTAGTGTTTATAACCTCGAATTACCTGGGAAATAAGGAGGTTATGGAGGGTTGCAAAGAGGCAGGCATCCCTGCTTTCGTACGTCTCCCTTCAGGATTTGAACCGAGTCTTAGCTAATCTCCGTTTGAAGGGTACTCTTTGGGACTTTTGATTGCATCATGCTTTTCATGCGCTGTAACATACATGTACTGATAAACATCATCGAGAATGTGCCGAGTAACGAGCCAGCCGACGTTTTGACGGTCCCTCCGAGATGACGCCGTTGTTGAAGAGGGTCTAACCAAAACACATGCTTGTTAATATTATCATAGCGAGGGTTACTTTAATGAATGAAACACTGTTCATCGAATCTGTGTTCATCAGCTCCCTTCGCTCGATACAGTACTGGGACTGGTGTGGAGATGTCTGCTGTTTCCATGACGTACTACACGTTCAAACTATTGATTTTTTATTTTGTTAACTTTTCTTAAGCTTGGGAGGATTTCATGGCAGCAGGGCAAGCCTTTCTAGTAGGGCACTGCTAAGTACAAGTCTTTACAGTAAACTATTCCGAACTATTCTCCACCACTATATATTTGTGAAACAACGTGACAACGTCTCGACATTGATATTATCTTAACATCTTCCTCATCATCTAGGTGTTTTGCAAGGCAGAAAGTGAGGAATTGATGAGACTTTCCCAGAAACTTTAACACTGAAAGACAATGCGACGGCCTAAAAGCGGATTCATGGCATGAATCATATGCCCTTCTTTGTCCAGCATAGGAGGCACAGGCCTCTGTACGGCCCACCACATGGGTATCAACCACCGTAAAGGACAGCTCTCTCTTTGCGGTGATTGATATCTCATTGCTGCCAAAGCCGAGCATTCTGAGAACGTGGCCAGCGAAATCGTCCACCGTAGCCTTCTCCGGGAAAAATTGCGCGGGCTGGAACACGATGCGGTCTTCCTTGGTGGTTGTGGTGGGGAGGCCAAGCCGCGTAGATGTCAAGAATAATTGGGGAAACAATAAGTATAAGTAGGATGGTGCTTGTCCGAGTGGAAGGTGTGCACTGGCAATCAGGTTTGATCAGGAGTGACGGCGTTTTTGTCAAGCATGATGTCACCAGTTTTCTACAACGTCAAATTTCTGTCTTGACCGGCGGACGGGGAGCAGCCACTCGACATAAAGCAGTACTAGTGTGCGTTCCATTTTCCAAAGGAAAACATTCTGTTTTTGACGCACCTTGCGCTTCTAAAGAACGCAGTGAAGGTATATACTGACACCGAGAAGAAATCACTTGGACGCTTGTCGCCCGTCAGCGCGTCTTTGACTCTGAGCTACTCGATCTAAACGTTTGCATGTTTCGTTTGTCTCCCAGCTTCTTCCTTCGCTGCAGAATTGTGACACATACCATTGTCTTAAGTCACGCAAATCGTACATTTTCCACAAAACCTCTGTCACCTTGGGCATCTCTCCCCACTTTACACACCAACACCGTCACTTCGAAGATCAGCCGAACCTTACATACGGCTATGCAAAAGCCTTTAGATTTTGCTTCAGGCCCTCTTGTCTGGATTGACTGCGAGATGACTGGTCTTAACCCTCGCAAGGACAAGATAATTGAAATAGCAGTCAGTCCCTTACATCAATAGTGCAGTCCCGTGCTATCATTAAACTGCACTTTTCGTCTTCAGGTTCTTATCACGAATGGTGACTTGGAGCTTGTTGACGAAGGAATTGAGTATGTGATTCGAACAGAGAAAAAGTATCTTGTGCGTGCCCCGCCCCTCTGCACAGGTCCATTTACCTATTGACATTCAGGATGGTATGGACGAATGGTGCACAAATCAACATAGATCGGTGAATGGTGGATGTATTTCTGAGAGAGATGTCACTGACCGAGGCTTTCTAGTCTGGCTTGACAGAAGCATGCCTGAACTCTCCGCATACCAAAGAATTCGGTACTTACTGCTCGGCAAATTGAGAACTCCCCCAGAGCCTGATTACATCCTCCCAGTCACCCAAGAGGTGCTAAAATATATCCAGAAGTGGATACCTAACCATAGAACTGGTGTCCTAGCCGGAAGCTCGGTGCACGCTGATCGCTCCTTTTTGGTTGAGGAGATGCCTACAGTGACGGATTGGCTGCATTATCGGTAAGTCTGCGTCTTCCCCAAGAAAATATTCTGCTCACTTGGATCCCAAGCATCGTTGGTGAGTATCAGTTCCCAGACGCTTGCACCCGTACTCATTGAAACACTGTAGATGTATCATCCATCAAGGTAAGCTTCGCTAACAAGGAATTCAAATCCGTACTGATGATCCTATTAGGAACTCGTCAGAAGGTGGTACCCCGATGTGCGAATTCCCAAAGACGCTCTGTGGAAAGGCGATCACCGGTATTCCCTACCGCCTCCTGCTCAAATCATGTGTACTGACGACTCCGTTGAAGTGCTCTAGGCGACATCGAAGGCTCGATCAGAGGTGCGTGTTAGACGATGTTTCTGTGGCATATTCGCTGATAGCGAACCTCTTGTGATCCAGAACTCAAATGGTATCGTGACAACATCTTTGTCAAACCAGATGCTATCACTCCACCAAGTCCTAAATCCTCACCCTAATTGGAGGTTGGAACTGGACTGCCGGGAGCAGGCAATGCATATCATTTTCATATTGATAGAGTGTTGTTTTCGCATTATTATTCAAGTAGCTTATCCAATTTAGGCCCAGGATAGGATCACGTATAATTTGTTAGAAGCAATCAGATAATCGGCCCCCTTTGCGACTCGGTGGCAGTAAAACGCCTTTCTCTACAACTACCAACATGTCAGTGCTCGATGATGTTGAAAACGATGTGATTCGATTGGCAGATTTGTTAACTTGTCGCTCGTAAGTCGATGGGCACTTATCTCATTCACAATCTTATCATGAATAGGAAAACAGTCGAAATTGTGCCAGGCGATTATTCAACTTACGCTCCGGTGGAGACAAATGATGATGCTGCTTCCGCACTGAAGCCTTTTTTGCTTGCGGATGGCAATCTGGGAGTCCCAAAGAAAATCCTTTATCGACTTTACCTGCAAGCCTTACAAATCTTCGCGGACTCCCGTGCTTCCCCAGAAGTAGCTTCATCAGGCCAGACGCCAAGGAAGCGAGGTTTAGCAGCAAGCTCTGCAGTCATCTTGCTCGCCAACCCTGCCCATTTGACAGCCTTGAATGCCAGGAAGCGGCTTCTAGAAGCCGGGATTCTGCAGTTTGGGGCGGAGCTGAAATATACAGAAGTGTTGCTGTCTTCGCGAAACTGCTCGAACCAATCGATACTGTGGCATCATCGACAGTGGTTGCTCAATCGCATCCGAATCAAACAGAAAGATATCCTCTTCATGACCAATATGGAACTGTGGGGTGCGCACACGAGTCTCGAAACAGAGCTTGTGATTTCAGCTCGTGCGTGCGAGACGTATCCACGGAATTACTTCGCATGGGCTCATCGCTACTTCTGTATCAACGAGGTCATTTCATTCACAACAGTGACGAAATCACCACCATTGGTTGAGATGAGCGTGGCCGTTATCTCGAGGGAGGTCGCTTCCATCAAACACTGGTTGGAAACTCACGTCTCCGATGCCTCCGCAGTCCACCACTTAACATCAATTATCGAGCGCTCATCTGCTATCTTGGACATCACAATCTATGCCGATGATATGCAGGAGCATGCGGTTTCGCTTCTGAAGAGCTATCCTGAGCATGAAACTATGTGGCTCTACATGCGCGCTGCCTTCCGCCTTAGAGGGTACCATCCAGATTCACAGTACCTCGTGCTTGAACTTGTAGATCTCTGGGAATCGCAGGCACTACAGCCTTCGAGTCACGAGGATGATATACGCCTCGCGTTTGCGTACCGTTTTCTGGCGGTCAGAGCTCTGCAGGCAAGTTTTGTGCTACTTTTTGAGATCGAGATTCTGATCACGTTAGCACAGGAGGGACATCTCCCTCTTGATGACGATTCATTCGTCCGGCAGATAATCACTGGCAAAGCGAGTTATCGACCTGACATGGGATTCTTGAAAGGAAGCGCGCATCACGCATAACATCACCATACATGAAGTCGTCTCAGTATAAAATGTAGAAAATATCGCGGGCAAGTGACATCGCAATTGCTTCGATGATGAAAATAGCGCTGGCGGGCGACCTCATAGTAAGCGCAAATGCTGACTAGTGGGATCCTGTTAACCGACCCAGCGGAATAAGCGACTGTGGCTTCCGGCGGCCAGGGCGTGACATAGTAAATGGAGGGATGACAACGAAGGATATCGATGATTGCTTGAGATTCACTAGCATAAGCTGATGCATCGCTAGGGCCTGCCTGAGTCGGAGGACACGTGTTTGCAAGCTTCTGGAGATGATGAGGAATGGCACAGATTCTGGATCAGCTTCTAGGAGGTCCAACTTGAAAGGAGGCCGCTTGAGGCTGACTGAAATGAGCACACACGAGTTGCAACCAGCTCGCCCTGAGACAATTGGGGGAGCTCAGTATCTGGCAATGAATTGTTTCCAGACGAGAGAAACAAAAATCAAGATGCGAACAATCAGAGTCCAAGGGCCAACCGCTTTAATCGCAGTAACATCACGGTATAGAAGATGTCTAGATGGAGTCTGTGTACTTACAAGAGACTAGCCCGGACCGCGCCTCCGGCCTGGACTTGCCCAACTCGCTCATGGTGAGTCATCCACTGGCAGGCAGCCGCGCGCACGTCGCCCTCAGCAACACATATCTGACACGCACAGCCAAGTTACAGCAATACATTTACATCTTGGTTACATCAGCCTCTTTTCTCGACAGCGCTTTTTGCAGATGTCGCCATCAGCCCTTCTATAATCTGCCAGCACTTGTACTCAGTTATACAAGTATCCCAAGTCGTCTCTGCGTTTTGAGGTGTTCAGAATCACGAGCCTGGGGTTGTAAGTGGAATTCCTCAGCGAAATGCGAGGCTCCGCTACATTGAAAGTAAAAATTTACCCTCATCTTTTCAGAAGTATGTCGTTTGGATTTGGTTTGGGAGATGTCCTCTCTGCTACAACCCTTGCTCTTTCCGTATACACTGCCTGTAAAGAAGCCCCATCGGAGTTCAGGGCCCTTTCAGAAGAGGTTGAAGCCATGTACATCGTGCTCCAAAGTATTCGCAAGTCTATTTCTGAATCGGAGACGGAAATAGCTGTCCACAGGAGAGATGAGCTCAACCATGTCTCGCAAGGAAGCATTTCGCTGCTGAGAGAACTTCAAACTCTCTTGGGAAAATACTCGAGCTTGGGATCAACTTCTGGCAGCATCAAAACCTGGGATAAATTCCGCTGGGGAGATCAGAAAATTGACCTTCTAAGAAGCCGAATCATCTCAAACATATCCCTTCTCAATGCTTTCAACACCAGCCTGCTCAAGTGAGTCCTGAATCATTCCCAAGACGTACTACTCAGTATTGATAATTATAAACCTAGTGCATCTCAGGCCAGAATATTGACTCAGCTTGATCAAGTACTTGCTGAGGTCTAGCAGGGAAAACGCAATGATTCAGCGGTAGCACAGCTATCACGACGAGCAGCTCACCCGTCCGACCTATCTGGCGATATTTGGCAGCAGGTAGCTCAAGAGATCGGCACCGATGCGTCCCTTGACACATATACAAATCGTGCCCTTATCATCCCGCGCATCCAAGAAGCCCTCCATGTTAATTCAGCGGTCACTCATTTTGACGTCGTTTCTGCTACCTATGGAACGACCGACGTGACTGCGCATATACGCAGATTCTTTCATCAGCTCTCGGTTCTCCACAGCCCCGCACATGCATATACCTTCATTCCAGATTATGCATTCTTTGGATTTGACCCCTTGCCAAACAGCAGAAAAGCATTTATACTTCTGTGGAAGAGACTCGCTCCTGCTACTTCTCATAGCAGCTCCTTGGAGATGCCAGTATGCGGTGCGATACAGAAAACTCGCGTTTTGGAAGGAGAGCCAGTCATCCTTCATGCCGATATCACCAGCCCACAGCCACCTCCAACTCCACCCGATTCTCTCCTTATTTTGGACGCTTCCTATTTCACAATGGATGTCGCACCCATCGTAAAACGAACTCTTGCTCGAGCGCGAGCCGGGCTGCCTGTATCGATACATGCAACAAACGCTACGTTTGGAACCGATCCAGCACCCAATAACAAGAAGCAGCTCTCTATCACATATGCATATGCTCATGATCCAGCTCAGCGTCATTCATTGTGCGTAGTTGCTGAAGGGGAAACAATCGTGATACCCCCACCTCTTACCATCCACGTTGCCTATTGGGCCGGGCTTGACATCACGGCCACGATGCGGGCTAGGATTGCCACTGATCAAACATTAGACATTGACACCAAGATGATACATCCATCTGACCCATGGTACAACGTCTCGAAGACTATATCAATTATGTATCAGTACGGTCAGGGACCACTGCAGCTTCTCGTCACCCACGACGGCGCTGGCGTACAATGCATTGCGCCCACTGGACCGCCACGAATATCTCTGCTCAATCCGCAGGCAGGATACTTAAATGATCCAGAGGAACTCCAGATACTGGCAGTTGTTTGGGGCGTGGCACAGAGGAGGCTTACGCCCATGCATTATCAAAGGATTGCTGAGCAGAGACATTTCTTATGCTCAAACGAGTGGTTCGGGTTTGACGGGTACGAGGGGTGGCCTAAAACTTGTCAAGTATTTTACCGATTCGGTAAGGATGGCCAGATTCTATGTAGGGCTTCTCGTGAAGGAGGGGAATGGAGCATATGCTAAACAAAAACGGTGTAGTGTGGGATTTTGAAGAACGAAGTTATCGAGAAGAAATAACAAAGGAATGTGGGGAGGAATTAAAAGGAATGGTTGCGTAAATCGATGCACGGGGGATATTTTGTACAGTAGATAGTCTTTGATACGAAAGGCAGTCAATGATGATCAAGGAGAGGCATGGATGGGTCAGCGCACAATATGTAACGAGTGACTAGTGACTAGGGATTGGCCCTGGTGGCTGTGGGTATTATGTACTGGTGGTGGTCAGCCGGGTAGTCGATGAAGCAGTGTAGAAACTCACCGCGAGGAGTCTTCTTGACCAATGTTCTTGGTACGTTGAGCAGCGTAACGATCATTGACATGGGGTGGGGGTAGTGGGTTGACATGCTGCAACGAGTTTTGTAAACCTCTTGAGAGCAAGGTAGGTGGGTGACGCGGAGCACTCATTGGATGGCAGGAGGGAGGGAGTGGTGCTGTGTAGGAAGTCTCCGGGGTCGAAGGCCTTCTTTTAAAATATTTTTGGTAACGCGCCGGGCACGAGTGGCTATACGAGCGACGTTCTATTGGGCGATATAAATTAGAATTGTGAAAAAGTCTGCAAATTCAAAACGTACCGCAAGCACCCGACATCCCCTCCCAACCTTCTGAAACATGTTCTGAGAGTGGTCTTAGAGTCAGCGGCACGTCACCCAGTACGGGCGCGCGACAGACCGGCGAAGGTGCCCTATTAACTGGCGCTGTACTCTGGATGATGTTGGCGAACGTAACATGCACAAGGGAGCCCAAGATCTCACCTTGGAATGGTCGGGGACGACGGAGGGGGGTGGTGTCGGTGGAGCACCGCTCGCGAGGAATTTGGCACTGCGTGAGAACCTTGGAGGTTCATGGCGAACGTCCAGTATGTTGAGTGAGTTAGTATCCATGATTAAAAGAATGGATAGAATAGGTGATGGTGAAGGAGAAGGAAGGAAGGTAGGAAAATGTAATGAAGTTAAAATAGACGCAGGGCTTTCCAGGGCGCTCCTTCGAGTTGTCGCACTCTTGTGCACGTCTCCTTCCCCTGCGTGACTCGACGCGTCAAAATCTGAAGCTAGCTCCCCCATCGCCTCTGCTCGACTGGAAAAACAGAGAAATCCTCCCTGCCGTTCGCAGTGCGGGCCCAACCTCTAAAGCAGCTGCGACATCCCCTACTCGCCACAAAAAGTGGCACACGGTCTAGACAGGGTTGCGTGGTCTTCATATCTGCAATTCGCCCTCCTGGTGAATTGGGCAGCGACATTCGAAGATATCTAGCAGATCAAGGAGGGGGAAAGGTGGTTGTTTCGAGGCAATCCGTGTCTTTGTTTAACAGTTTGACAGTGTACGACTGCTGTCGGTCTGGCACAGCATCGAAATACCCGCCGTCGCTGTCCAGTCCTCAAGGTCCCAGTCCCGCTCCAAATGTATTGGCAATCCGTATCTCCTTCATGCGTCAATTTGCTTTTGTACACACACGTCAACTTGGAAGACCAGTGCACAAGAGCAACGCAAGTGTCGCACGGGAGGTCTAAATCAGAGTCTACCCAAAGAGGCAAACTCGCACAGCCACGTGACAGGCATGTGGGTCCTTGTTTTTGTTTGTGTTGCTGGGGGCACCCTCATATACAGCATCGGGGTGATTGACAAGTTGAGACAGGTACTGAGATCCCAGACAGAATAAACGAGTGAGCATGAGGTCCTGATGGCGTCGTTCCCTGGAGCCATCATCGGTACATCAAACAAAGAGCAAGGCACGCCGATTGGAATGAGGACTGTCCCGTCGCAGGCCTGAGAGGTGAAAGAACATGGCACACTAGCAGGCAGCAGAAAAACAATACGCTTCCAAGATCTCCGCATGTCTCTCAAGGAAAAATACTACGCATTGCGAGTGTCGAACAGAGCACGCATCGCCAGAGATCCCAAGGCAACCGCCCTCCTATTGTCAACACCTTCAGCCCCAGCGTTCACGTCAGATAGTGAAATGCTCACCGGGTCTGTAATGGGAGGTATATCATCTACTTGTTATAATGCGGAAGGCTCGAGGATTATCTCCTTCACCTGTCTAAAACGTGGTCAGTCTACTCACGCAAGGGGTACACAAATCCTTGCAGTCTATCGTGCGGTAAGGCTCTTTAATATCTGGGCGGCTGATAGAAATCTTTTTGAGAACAAAAAAGATGTCAGCATTGGGAATGCACCCTCAAACTTGCCGAGTGGTAAATAGGAGCATATGCTCCGTCACAACCACTGGGTGTATTGTTTTATTGCGCAAGAATTTCCAAGCAGTATTGGTCATGAATCGATTCGTTGATTTTATTTCCAGGAGATAAAACCAGAACCAGCGGAGCCAAGACAAAATTGGGTATGTTGCAGACGTGGAGGAAGACAAGGTAGATTATTAACTTTGACAAACGATCGGACGGCCGAAGCCCACAAACTCCACTTGCCTCTTGCTATCATCCCCCTAAAATTTACTCCTTTGGCATGCTCTTGGGATTCACGCAAATGCTTTCCATGGCTCCCCTCAATTTCCCCCCAATTATCTCGCATTTCACGGGCTTTACGCCACTTGGATAAATTGATTATAAACTGCAACTACGCGTCCACCACTTCGCCATTTGGACCCCAAGAATTCCTCAACGCTGTCTCTGGCCAACTCTGGTCAACGCCCTCCTCTCTGGCTATTTTATTTGCCTCGCGCGCGCGCCAGCACATATAAAATACACCCCCATTCATTCTGACGGCAATGCAGTTGCCATCGAACAAGCCTCATCAGACACGCCAGCCTGCCAGACCGGGAACAGCGATGTCGTAGAGCCCATTTCCGCCTGTTTAATTGCCAGTGACTGCTATCATTAGCGAGAGCTTTGGTTGCCGCTATTCATCAACTGGGATTATGGCGTTTGTGATTTGATGGACAAGGTGTCCTTACCCCGTTTTAAAGGTGAGTCCTCATTTTACCCTTTCATATGTTCCTGATGCGATCTCCGCCTAGAACAGGAGCTCCACATTGTGTTATTATAAAAACAAAATTGTGAATTGTAAAACCGGAAAGACCAACTTTCTCCTCTAAGCTTTCTTCACCACCTCGTCCCCTGTACTTGAATGCTTTCCCCCGCAATCCAAGCTCTTGATCGATCCCCCATATATATATATTTCGCCTACGGCGACCTGCCTCTCATTTTTTTGTCATTTCACTGGAAGTTTCTCGCCGAGTCTCCAGCAGTGCCGTCTTGAAGGGACACTCGTATGCTACCGCCAACTTGGCTGAAGATGGACTTTGCTAGCCATCGTTCGCGAATATCACAACGTAAGCCCCCTTCCAGGACGTCTTGCATCGTGTATCTGACCATTTCTAGCAGCCGGCGCAGGCTTATGTCCGTCTCCTGCGCGCAACGTGCCCTCACAAGCTTTTCAAAGCGAGCTAAGGGTCTCTTAGGATTCCATTCCCTGTATCCATAAAGCCATTCGCTTTGAATTCATCGCCAATCTCTGAGATGTCGGGCTCCAGTATTGCATCGAGCGGATGCACCTTCAAATCATCATGGGTGGCAACTACTCGTCCCGATGCAGATCACACCCATCACCAAGCGCTGAGGTGGCACGCCCTCACCGCTGCTAGCGCTGCCAGGCTATCGCCTAGAACCGGATGGCACATGATATACGAAAACTCCAACCTGCAGTTCGCAAACCGGACGCACCGGTATCACGCCCCGCCCTGGATCGACCAATGCGGTCATATCTGGCACTTGCGACAGTTTCTATCGCAGAATTCGGCCTCCAGACGTCAACTGCTATCGGCGACGTCACCGGGTTGATTCGGGCGATCCAAAGGGCGCCTATCGATGCCCCTTGCTTCACGCGGACGGACGATCTCTGCCTCCATTGCCCCACGGATCACACCGGCGAACGCTGCGCCCAACCCCACTCCCGATGCTTGTCGATGGTAGTCACGCTGAATCGCTCGCGATTGTGGCACGACGAGGAAGGGCCGAGGACCACCCGACGTCCTTTGCATGTGCCGGTCGCCTACCACTTGCGTGTCGTGCGCAACGGTATGTGTAGCTCCACTATTGGCTGTACATGGGCTGCAGAGTTTGCCGGGCGCAGGACAGACGGCGTATGTACTATGACGGAACAGGCACAGACGGGCAATCTCATCGCTTGCGATGACTGACAGCTGGTAAGTGCCACATCCCCCATCGTGCAATCGCAGAACCGTTTTGCTGATTCTACCCCACCACAGCTCGCTCGGGCTATACGGGACTGCGTGTTCTTTAGCAGAGCAGACGGCTCCGGCATTATGAAACTCAACAATACCAGAAGGAGGATGGCCACCCTCCCGCTGTATATGCGCTGCATACACAGTGGCTGGGCAGCCATCATCTTCCTGGACGAGTGAGTCAATACAGGTCTGGCGGGAGAGGCGGAAGCAGCAGGGGTGGATTGGCTGCGCTGCGGCTTCGTGGAGCCCTCAATTGCATTCGACTGACTTCGCAGGTATCAACTCGTCTGCGTTGT
The DNA here is from genome assembly GCA_014898675.1 of Athelia sp. TMB. Taxonomy (NCBI): domain Eukaryota; kingdom Fungi; phylum Basidiomycota; class Agaricomycetes; order Atheliales; family Atheliaceae; genus Athelia; species Athelia sp. TMB. The sequence continues at coordinate 265,962 of JACXVL010000046.1, read as the reverse complement.
ACATGGCTTTTTCTGCGCGTTTGTGAAGAGGAAGCCGGTATCACGCTTGGAAGTTGCTGCGTACCCGTACTTAGGGACCTGGGGCAGAACATGCAGGTAGGATATACCGTGGACGCAACGCTGGTGGGTGCCAATATATTACATCTGAAGGGCGCAAGCTGATCTCGTGCTGATGATCCCAGCATCAAACACCCCTATTATCTACTCGTCTAATCTCGCCGCCCAGGCCTCCATCCAACCGCCCGCCCGCACCCCGCCCCCGCACTCCGACACCACCCCCACATCGCGCGCGCCCCCCTCGCCCACCCGGTGCACGCCCACCAGCCCGCCGCTCGCGAACTCGAGGCGCTCCAGGCTGCGCAGCATCCCGAACGGCACCTCCCCCATCCACGCCGGCCCGCCCTTGCCCGCGCCCTCGTTCTCGCGCCCCGCGGCGTGCGCACGCGGGTCGTCGAACCACAGCCGCAGGCGCGTGATGCGTGCGAGGAAGGCGCCGCCCTCGGGGGAGGAGGTGAGCGGGTTCCAGCGCCACGCCGCGCCCGCGAACGTCACCCTCCGCACCACGAGCGGGCAGTGGGCGGGGGCGAGGGAGAGCGCGCCGGTGAGGAGGTGCAGCGCGGCCGCGTCGACGCCGAGCTCGACAACGCCCGCAAGCGTGCGCGCGAGCGCGGCGCAGTCGAAGGCGGCGCCGGGCGCGAGGGGCGTGCCGCCGAGGTACAGGCTCCGTGTCGGGGGCAGGTGCGGGGCGGCGCGGACGAGGCGCGTGAAGGCGCGCACTTGGGTGGGCGAGGCGAGGAGGACGGTGTAAAGGAGCTGCGGGCGGGCGGCGTGCCGCACGGCGCGGGAGACGCGCGTGAGGGCGAGGGCGGTGCGGTATGGGTTCGGGGGCGGCTTCGTTTCGGAGTCGGCGAGGGCCGGGGTGGGGGAGGATGCATATGTGGACCGGAAGTCGGGGGTGCTGGCGAAGCGGATGATCTCGAGGGCGAGCTCGGCTGAGAGGCGCTCGAATGGGAAGGACTTCATGAGATGAGACCAGCTCTTCGTGTCTGTTGCTCCAGGCGGGGGGATGTAGATAGTGGCGTATATGCGTATGGCTATCTCATCTTATAATCTGCATTTTCAATTTGAAAGCCGCGGCCTGCCACCACGCTGACTAGTGTGGCAAGATTGGCAACTGAATGGAACCACGCGCAGTCACCTTTTGTTGGATACAATGAGCCTCGAGCAGGGCGGTGGCACGTATCCGCTCTGGTGGGCCAGGAGTACGCTGAAGAGCAGTGGCCGTGGGTGCAGCGTTATTGTTGCGGAAATGAACAGCGGCAAGCCGACTCATTGTCGCGGCGCCGCGTGACCCGATAGAGCCAGGACTCGGTTTGCTTCCGCGGAGGCATCTGTCAGTCGCCAGCCTATTGTCTAATCACTTCCAGTTGCAAGGATGTTGTGCTGATATTATCCCTGCATTCCGATTTATCTTGCTGTACAGTATGCATATGTGGCCATTCTATTGCCTTTGTAGCACACCACCGTACTTGGTAAACTCGTTGCTCCTGTGAGGCGCTATCGCCCTAGCTAGCTTGCATAATTTGCGTACTATATCCTATTCATTCTTGCTTCGAGCACTTCGATATATATCCATACATGAAGGTCTTTGACGATTCGCTCTCGCCATGAATGCATGACGTCGACAGGCCAAGGCTCGAGCGGTGGCGCCAATAGCCCCTATGCGCTGCACAGCTTCACCGATGGCCGGCGACCGGCGGGATGGTGTCGGTAACCCAGATCATTCGCCCCACCTCCTCCTCGCAGCTCCACCCCTATCCCCCGCCCCCACCCACTCCACCCACGCCCAACCACCCCCCAACCACCCACGCCGCTGCCCACCATGGAAGCCGCCGGCCCCGACATCGACATAGCGAGCCTCGAGCCGCAGATCCGCGCCATCCTCACCGCGCCGGGGACGGACCTGGCGCGCATCAGCGCGAAGGCCGTGCGCACGCAGCTCGTCGGCGCGCGCGCGGGGCTCACCGCCGCGCACATGAAGGCGCACAAGCAGGCGTTCGACGCCGTGATCGGGCGCGTGTTCGAGGCGGTCAGCGCGGAGCGCGCGGCCGCCAGCCTGAGCACCGCCTCCACCTCCGAGCCTGCGGACGAGGACGAGGAGGGGGACGAGAACTTTGACGGGGAGGAGGAGCGCGACGACGAGGACGAAGAGGAGGAGGAGGCGGAAGAGGAGGCGCGGCCGGCAAAGAAGGCGCGGAAGGGCGGCGCGAAGCCGGCCAAGGGCACGGGGGTGAGCGACGCGGAGCTCGCGCGGCAGCTCTCGAGCGAGATCAACGGGCGGCCGACGCGCAGCGCGGGCGCGGGCGCGGGCGGCGCGAAGAAGAAGGCGCGCCCGCGCGCGAAGAAGAGCGCGGAGATGGTCGTCGACAGCGACAGCGACGCCAGCGGGTCGCCGAAGAAGCGCAAGCGCAAGGCGAGCTCCGCGGGCGCAGGGGGCGGCGTGGCGAAGGGCGGGTTCGCGAAGGAGTATGCGCTCAGGTGCGTCGCATCTCGGTGAAAATTACTGTGTATTGACGGTATCTGGCAGCGCGCCGCTGGCCGCGCTGCTGAGCGTGCCGACGCTGTCGCGCCCGCAGGTGGTGAAGCAGCTGTGGGTGTACATCAAGGGCCACGAGCTGCAGAACCCCGCGAACAAGCGCGAGATCCTGTGCGACGACGCGCTGCGGGACGTGTTCGGCTGCGACAAGATCGACATGTTCCGCATGAACAAGGTGCTCGGCGCGTGCGTGTTCCTCTTGCTGCTCATTGTCGGGGAGGCGGTGGCTGACGACCGTGCAGGCACCTGCACGAAAATGAAGAATAGGACGCTGCGGGGCCGGGTTGGACCGAGCTGTAACCTGTTCACACCCATATTTATTTCGGTTGTCTCTGTGCTACTGTGGAATGCGTTCTGGTGGAAGCTGGTTGGATGCATGTATGTGTATGCGGGCAGTTGTGTATGCAATGGAACATCCTCTTGTGGCATCACCATATCGCTTATCGTGCTTGCGAATGACGACAAAACCACCAGGCCTTAATGGGTAGGAATACTGTACTCGAGTGCGTTATGCAGTACATCGTAACGCACAATTCACAGAACCAAAGGGATGTTTAACTCGGACCTCATCAAGCGATCCCGAAATCAGAGGGATTGTTCCGAGTGTGTATATACATCTGCAGCACCCGGCAGGGTGATGGCAATGAGAATAATATATACAGCAAGCAACCCGAAGCCAGCTGCGCTCTGCGAAGACGAAAGTACGCGATATATTCCTTTGGGGTCATCTCCAGTGACTTCCGAGAATGCCTTCATGCACTGCGAACTGTTCGCCAAACATCTAGTATCAAAGGCGACATGTTCAAAGAATGACAAGAGCTATTCTGTGTATACGATTGTTGACAAATTGTCAATCATCCAGATCCATGTGGAGGGCATACTCGTGCAGAAATTCTTTAGGCTGTCCGTCCATGTGCCACGCGGGCTTCGCGCCATGAAACAGCTCTATCAGCTTGGCCATCTGCACGGCTGTAGGCCTCCGATCATGCAAATACTTGTCAGTCTTCTTGCCGATGAAACTGGCGGTGACGACGAGCAAGTCAGACACCTTCCTGCCCTCCATGCCGACCTCCATGTGCGGCAGGTCCTCCCCGTCTGCGACGTATCCGTTGACCCAGTGGAGGTGCTTGTATCGAGACATTTTCCTCAGGCGGTACAAGCCGTCCGAGTAGGGATGTGGGCTGGTTGTAGGCGATGGTGCGCATTCCAGGAGGAACGCTGGGGAAACAACCCAACCGTAGTAGTAGATACGACACGTTCTCCTAGCCCCGGAAGGCGGAGGCTCGATATCACATAGTTGGCGCGTGTTTGGTCCATGTGCGTCTGTCGCGGAGAGCTAAGCAGGAACAGCGTCAACATACTGCTAACAGAGGAGAAAGAGACTCGGATGCGTACATCGAGCTTCGAGATATCGTTCACCAATGCATTCTCCATTTTGGATGCGCTAATGCTAGTTTTCGATCCAGTCAGCAAGATTATAATGCGAGGAAGGGGTGGGGGAACACGCAGTCTCACAATTTAGTAGCGCTCGAGCCGTGTATGTAAAATAGCAAATTAATACCGAGGAGTCTGAACGAGCCTCCAAGCTTCTGCTGGCAGTGGCTGCCCGTGTAAAGGAGCTGAAATCTGGTCTCTGGCCCACAGGCAATGAAGGAGATGAGGGTATGAATATGGATGTCGAGTCTTAGACAGATAAAATGCCACCAATAGCGAGAGACTAGAGCAAAAAGTTGAGGACTTTCCGCCCCAGGCTTCTGAGCCGATTTGGACATCCCTTTTGAGGGAAAGTGAGATCTGCGGCGATTCAGCGATTTTAGTCTGTTTTAGCGTCCGCAGGCGTGTTCTGGCTGCGCGCCGCTTTACATCATGGCGTCGGGATGATCGCGCCTCCTCTATGTCTTGTCTGGCTAAGTAGACGGCAGAGCATGTACTAGTTGTACAAAAATCTGTACGTGCTGTGTAACATTATGAAGTCTTTATTCTCTTATTCAAAGGGCTTAGGGTATTTATTTATTGGAAAATGCGGTTTTATTGACTGTGTATATGAGTACAAGGGATAGTTGTTATAATCAAAGAAATGGGGGTGGAAGACAAGTGATTGACCCATATAATAGATGGAGATGTATGGAAGAGCCACCAGGGGATGAGCCTGCGGGCGGGTATGTAGTAATGCAGATGGGGAAGTGCAGGGGACCCATAGGACTGAGGAGAGCGCGCGGAGACATAGGGTAAGCATAGATGATGATACATACATGGTAATGAAAGGAGCATGGGGTAGAAGGTGGATGATACAGCGTGCTCACCGTTTCCGACTGGCCAACCTGCTCACTCCCAGCAAAACAAGAAAACCCCCCTACAAAGCGAAATAGCGGTCCTAAAATTGCGCCAAGGACATAGGGGCGACGGGGGAGGTCGCCACGAGATGATACTTGAAGACGAGAAGGGAGCATGGGTCGGGGAGCGAGCAATGCCCAGACGGCGAGGCAGCATATGGTGGTTTGGGATGACAGCGGACACGGCGGGAGGCATCGGTAACCAATAACGGAACGGCGGGACGTTAGCGGACGTTAGCGTCCTTCTTCCACTATCACGCAAAAGGGGTAGTGGGTTTCTCTAGCGTATTTCCATTCTGGGTCGGAAGCCTGGGGCGGAAAGTCAAAGACTAGAGCAAAAGAGACATATTGCGAATTTGATATGAGATCTTAGACTCGTAACCAGTCTAAGTGTGCAGTTCTGGCCGGCCCTGAACGATATCCCTCTGCTCTCAGGAGTCGGGACTGTCTATATTTCCTAGGATATGATTGGTAAATCGCTATGTCTTACTGTAAGTCGCGAGCTACCTCGCTGGCAGTGGGGTCAGCAAGACTAAGTACATGGATGCTCTGGGAACATCATTGCTCCACATCCACTGGAACAACGATATGCACATGCCTGCAGCACTCACAACCCTCCAGCGATCAAAAGTGGTCACGAAAAAACTACGCGTACTGCGAAAAAGTCAAGGTATCAGCTTGGACAAAATGTACTGAGCGAATAAGACCTAACAAGAATGAAAACAACATAATTGGCCAGCTGCGGCAAGCCAACAACAAACATCCACAATCACCCATGTATAATTGTTTGTTCTCGCGTTCTATCTTCTTCGATGCATCTCACGCACTCAACCCCGTCCATAGCCGGGCCCAACACACGCAGGCCTTCAGCGCGATAAAGGCGGAGCACCGCCAAAGCGCGCTCATCTGAGGTTGAAGCCGCTCGGAAAGGAGTAAGCGAGTGCCTCCCGTGGGCGCATGGCTTGTGGTTGATCTCAATGCATTCGAGCCTCGTGAGCTCTTCGCTCTGTTCGATCCCCCGCCATCGGGACTCGACCAGGTCCAGCACAAGGCTGTAGTCGATGCTCCAGGGGCCCGATAGCACCAGGTGCCTCAATTTTGGAAGGAAGGACAAGCAAGGAGTGGGGGAATCGGGTGTGGTGGTATACCTTGGGATAATGTCGTTAAAGAGTGAGAAATTGATCGATTGGTGGGCTTCACCACGGACCCATTTTAGATGATGACACGCCTCATTGATCACTTCGATCCTTTCGGGTTTGGATTCTGTAGGCCAAACGCGCTCATCGGCTGAAGTCATCCAGAGATTTTCTTTAAGACGGAAATCTGAAACAGAGAGCTTTACCAGATCAGGAGTGTACTGATGAAGAATCTGGACGATGCCACCGTAACCTCGACTATGGTTACTTCCGGTGATTGTTAGAGAAAGCTCATGGAAGGAGAGCCCAATACCTGAGCGCTGGACCAGCGTTATGAACGACTCGACGCCTAAGGCTGAGCCTTTGTAATCCAGGCTCATCAGTGCCGGTAGAAGGAGGTACGCGAGGAGGTCACTGCCTTTCCGTGCATCCACAGTCAACTTGCGCAGATGAGCATGGCTGCAAACCGGAAAATCTGGGCGTCTGAGCCGGTCTATAGTGCTCGCGCTAAAAGTGAGCAGATTCGGCGCGAGAGAGATGATCCTGAAGCAGTGCAGGGCCGAGCCTTCAAAAGAAATGTGTTGTAGCTGGCTCCACGGCAAACAAGGGTATATATTCCACGTCGCAGTTGGTGTAGGGAAGTGCAAGTGGGTGGCACGAAGTTGCGGGGAGATCTCGAAAGTGTCAAATGTCCGTGGGTTCCCAGTTACGCCGACGTCGAGACGACGAAGGTGTGTTATCCTTCCCCTGGCATCAAGAAGCTCTGGGCACACGGAGGGAGATGTCCGCAGACAGAGGTTGTACCACTGATGGGCACGCGTAAGCAGCATTGGGATGATCGGATGACAAGGCTCCCCATCTCGGGCATCCCGTAGCTGGATGGACAAAGAATGATTCTTTGCGCGTTCAAGGCAGATTCTGCCTATCTCTGTCACCTTCTCGGTGAAGCGGGGATCGAGGTCAAAGCTCAGCGACGACCAGAGAATGGGCGTCGCGACGGCAGCATCCCTCCATGGCCTACATACGCGCCCGGGGAGAAGGATCTCTGCCATTTTAGGAAAGACGATCTGATCAGACTCCTTCTGAGCCTGAGGTGGCACAAGTTGTGCGAAGATGGATGAGAGAACTTCGGGAGGCACGCGATGAGCAGCGGGCTTCTTGTCCTCAGGCCGCTTTGGCTGCGCATCGATTGGGCATCCATCCATGGTTTGAATGAGTCGATGCAAGTATGATTGTACTCTGCCGATCTCCGTGTAGATCTGTATGAGTTCATCATTTTTTATAAGAGTGTACTGGGAGTTAGAAGAGGCCAAGGAATGTTCAAGTTCGACAGGCTCGAAAATGGTGATGGGAGGGATATGTGCCAATGTCCGAAGAGTCATTGCAATGGATAATTGACGGCTATCAATGACCTCGAAGAAATCGAGGAGTTGCGATGGTGCTGGGTGATGTCTGCCTTGAAGTACTGACAGTAGTTATTGGAGGGGGACTCCGGGAGCTCTCCCTGAGGTCTGTCTGGAATTTTACCAAAATCTGGCCCCCAAATCCGCCATGTTTGGGACCTCAAATCCACAAAAATGGACAAACGTGGTCACGTGCTTACCAAAAACCGTCAAAATTTCCGCCGCTGGCGCGTGGCTGCTCGCAAGTGTTCAAACACACACCAGGACAGTGTTTGATCTTCTTTCTGTCAGAATAAGTGTCTAAGAAATATCTCTGGATTCCCAGGATTTGACTGAAACATGAGTACCAGTGAATTGTGGCAGGTTAGTGGCCACTGGCCTTCGGCCTGCAGTATTACTGATATCAGGATCTGGTGGCTAAATTACATTTTGGACTTGGTGAGTAAAGCAGCTAGTAGACTCAACAAGGGCTTGAATAAGCATCCGTGAGGCGAACGGTAAGTGATTTAGAATTGCCATCTTCGCCATCAACATCAGTCAAAACTGAGTGAATTGTCGGTAAATTGTGTGCATATATCATGCGGATACCGTGTCATTCAAAACTCTGACTACATAACGAGACGAGTACGAAACGTCAACCAAGCATATAAAATGGCTGCTAGAGGCGTCTGATGGACCTTGGTATAGAAAAAAATCTCGAGGCCTCGAATTCGCAATCGGCGGACAAACATGGATCTCGCGCGAGCCTCAAATCCACAATCCTTGGACAAACGTCAGGCCAATTTTGGGCCTCAAATCCGCAAAAATCGGACAGACCTTAGGGGGAGCTTCCGGAGTCCTATTGCCATTGGCGGTTGATCGAAATTCAATGATTGGAGGAGAGGGGGGGTCACGAGATCGCTTACATTGACCAGCCTGCAAATACGTGTCACAGTATTACTGCTATTTTTGATATATAACGCCACGTCAAACTTCAGACCTGGGCAAGGACATGCTGGTGCGTGCTCAAAGACAGGTGGGAAAGATGCACGAGGGGGATGTCATGTCCGCCCTCCCCCAGGATGGACGAAATCGCGCCGATATGCACCTCTTGCTTGCGGCTGCTGGGCGGTAACGCCAGCCAGCTCAACCCTATTTTTAGCCTCCACTGTGCTTCTATCGGATGAGCGGCCACAGCAACATAGATAGGGCATCCATCGTCCTAAAGCCATGAATCAATTCCGGAGGAGCTGTAACGGGGGCTTACGTTCAGCTTTGGGTCGTAAATCCACGGATGCTCATGAAGAACGAGGAACGAGCACTTGAAGGATGTCTAGGAGAATAATGCTCATGGACCACTGAATGATCGGCACTGGGGTCCGTGTCGGTCAGGTTGTCAAACAATTATTCGATAATGCACGATCTGCCTAGCGAGTTGCACGCCAACATTCAGGATTACAATGCATCTAGTATCAAAGGCGACATGTTCAAAGAATGTCAAAAGCTATTTCGTGCATATGATTGTTTACCAATTGTCAATCATCCAGATCCATGAGGAGGGTGTACTCGTGAACAAAATCTTTAGGCTGTCCGTCCATGTGCCAAGAGGGCTTCTCGCCATGAAACAGTTCTATCAGCTTGGCCATCTGTGCGACTGTAGGTCTCCGGTTATGCAAATGCTTGTCAGTCTTCTTGCCGGTGAAACTGGCGGTGACGACGAGCAGGTCAGACACTTTCCTGCCCTCCATGCCGACGTCCATGTGCGGCAGGTCCTCCCCGTCTGCGACGTATCCGTTGACCCAGTGGAGGTGCTTGTATCTGGAAATTTTCCTCAAGCCGTCCAAGCCGTCCGAGTAAGAACGTAGGGTGATTTTAGGCGATGGTGCGTATTCCAGGAGGAACTCCGGGGAAATAACCCAACCGTAGTAGAAGATACGACGCGTTCTCCTAGCCCCGGAAGGCAGAGGCTCGATATCACATAGTTGGTGCGAGTTTGGTCCATGTGCGTCTGTCGCGGAGAGCTAAGCAGGAAACAGCGTCAACATACTGTTAACAGAGGAGAAAGAGATGCGTACATCAAGCTTCGAGATATCTTTCACCAATGCATTCTCCATTTTGGATGCGCCAATGCTAATTTTCGATCCACTCAGCGAGATTAGAATGCGAGGGTAAGGGGTGGGGAAATACGCAGTCTCACAATTTAGTGCTCGAGCGTGTATAGCTAAATAGTAAGTAACAAACTCGAGCGCTGGCTCCGAGTGCGAGCCTTACTGGCAGTGATGAAGGGAGAGAGATGGTCACGAGATCGCTTACATTGGCCAGCCCGCAAATACGTGTCACACACAATATTACTATACACATCACTGGTACTGCAGCTCTTCTTGCGACCTCACACTTGGCAGATTCCTGCTACTATGAGATCTCATAAGCTTCGCGCTCGAAAAGCGACATGGCTCGCCTTTGGTCTCATCGCCCTCGCCTCCTCCTCAGCTGCTCAGCCTCCAAGGCGGGACAACGGACTGTCCTTAGACAATGTAAAGCCCAGTCCGCAATTTCAATGGTTTAATTCATATGAACGAACTCCTTGCATGCAGGAGCCATCCCACCCCGCTGCATCAGGCGTCCCAGGAGACACAGTGAGTTCGATCGAGCTCAATTCTAATGGATTACAAGAGGCGGTGAACTGACGTATCCTCAGCACCCCAGCCCGCGCCAGGACCCAGAAGACCCTGAAGCTGAAGCGGCGCGCGCATACTCCGCGGCCATTGCGACTCTCTCCACCCTCCTGCGAGCGCGTGAGCCTGAACCCGCTGCACCGGCCCAAGACAGCGCTATCCTGACGTCCCTCACGGCGTTCCAGGGCGAGGGCCCCGTGGGTAGCGCGGTGCGCATCGGCGTGAAGCTTTACCGCAAGCTGCTTGAGAATATCGGGGGCGCGGGCAGCGCGGGCAGGAGGAAGCCAACGGGAGAGGGGCGCAGGAAGGCGGTGAAGATCACTGACCTGCTGCAGCACGCGGCCGAGCTCGGGAGTGAGGAGGCGCTGTATAAGCTCGCGCACATATCCCTCGTACGTCCTTCCCCTTCTCCTACTCGCTAGATGCGTACTGAACCCTAATTGCTATGCAGTTCCCGCCTACATTCCACTTCCCCTCCGCGCCCGCCCTTGCGTATGCCTCTTTCTCGCAACACGCCGAGCGGACGGGCAACGCGTCCTCGCAGGCGTTCCTCGCCTTCTTCCACGCGACGGGCTACCGCGGCGTGACGCCCGTCGACCAGGCGCAGGCACAGCTCTTCTACACGTTCGCCGCGCACGGCGGCGACTCGGGCGCGCAGATGGCGCTCGCGTACCGCTTCTGGGCGGGCGTCGGCGCGGGCGAGGACTGTGGGCGCGCGGTGGGCTGGTATGAGCAGGCGGCGCACCAAGGTGAATTCCGTTCTAATGTCGCCCTTCGAGTGAAGCCTAATCTATGGGACAGCCATGGAGCGGTTCTATGCAGGCCCACCGCTCGGGCGTAGGCTCCCGCTTACGCCAACGCGGCTGTCTGACCTCGAAGGAGGCGTGTACGGCCCTGGGGCGAGCGTCGCCAGCACAGGAATGAATGTCCTCCGCCCTGCGATCAAGGCGGGCGAGGCACGGGCCGTTGGCGAAACGTGGGAGGACGTGCTCGAGTACTATAGCGTGAGTCTCTCCTTTCTCGCACCTGCCACCAGCACTGACGGCCCGTAGTTCAACGCGGACCGCGGCGAGACGGACTTTTCATACCGCCTTGGCAAGATCTTCTACTCCGGCTCCATCTACCCTGCGCCTGGTGGCATCGCGTCGGGCGGCGAGGGTGTTGGGCGGGTCCCGCGCGACCTCGCGCAGGCGCGGCACTACTTCCTGCGCATCGCGCGCACGGTATGGCCGCGCGACCCGCCGCCGCCGCACTCGCCGCTCACACACGCGCTCCACGCGCCGCGCGACGAGGCGTATGTCGCGGGGAAGGACGGGCGCGCGAAGGGCGTGGGGTACGCGGGCGCCGCGGCGGGGTACTTGGGTCGGATGTACCTCCGCGGCGAGGGCGTGCGGGCGGATCCGGCGGTGGCGCGGATGTGGTTCGAGCGCGGCGCGGAGACGGGGGACCGGGAGAGCCACAACGCGCTTGGTGTGATCTGGCGGGACGGGCTGGTGGGTGGGCAGGTGAACGAGCAGAAGGCGCTCGCGCACTTGCAGGCTGCGGCGAGGGAGGAGCTTGCAGAAGCGCAGGTGAATCTGGGCAAGTGGCACTATGGTGGGTCGCGTCTCCCCAGCCGGATGTGGAATATGTGCTGATGAGGCTGGGATTTCCAGAGCGGGGCGATCTGCGGAAGGCAACAGCGTACTTTGAGACAGCCGTGCGCCAAGGCTCGCCATTCGAGGCGTACTACTACCTCGCGCTGCTCCAGTCCGCGCCTGGTGCACCGGCGTCCTCTTCCGCACTGTCCACAGGCTCTTGCGCGGTAGCAGTGTCGTTCTACAAGCTCGTCGCAGAGCGTGGCGTGTGGGGCGATGACCTACTGCTCGAGGCAGACGCGGCGTGGGCGTATGGCACCGACCGCAGTCGCGAGATGGCGCTGCTCAAGTGGTGGCTTGCAGCGGAGCGCGGGTCGGAGGTCGCGCAGAACAATCTTGCATTTGTGCTTGATCAAGGTGCGTGACGGCCCCTGCGTTTACTTTGAATTTGAATTTGATTCTGATTTTGGTCTGTGTGCAGACAAGAGCATTTTGCGCCTGACACGCTTCTCGCCAACGGTCCCTTCGAACGACACTGCGCGCCTCGCGCTGACGCAGTGGACGCGCTCCGCCGCACAGCGCAACGTCGACGCGCTTGTCAAGGTGGGCGACTACCACTACCATGGCCTGGGTGTCAGCGGGGAAGCGGCCGCGTCGGGCGCGCACTTCGCGACGGCCGCGCGGTACTACCAGGCGGCGGCGGACACGCAGCTCAGCGCGCTCGCGATGTGGAACCTGGGGTGGATGTACGAGAACGGTGTTGGCGTGCCGCAGGATTACCACCTAGCAAAGAGGCACTACGACATGGCGCTGGAGACAAACTCGGAAGCGTATCTGCCCGTGCTGCTCTCGCTGATCAAACTGCACGCGCGCAGCTTCTGGCATACGCTGAAGGGCGGGAAGAACGGGCTGGATCTATGGGATTTCGAAGATGACCATGGTGAGCCTCTTTATCTCTCTTTTTTGATGGTCCCTGATAGCGATGGGCAGCACGAACAGCGGCAGCTGCACGTGAACTGGATAGCGGGCACGCACACGAGCAAGAATCTGCAGACGCAGCGCCCGCTGGCGAGCCTGGGCTTCCCGCCACCGAGCACGCCGAAGATGACGGGCCGTGGTACATGGGCAAGGCCAAAGAGGAGTACACGCGGAGACGCGGCCAAGACGCCCCGCCGAGGGATGACGAAGATCATGTCGAGGTCAGTCTCTTCTTGCGCCCGTAATGCATATCCCTTCGCTGACGCTTCTATCTGGCAGTGGGCGAGAGAGCGCCGAAACGCAGAGCAAGAGCGTGACTCCGACCTTGGGCCGGAAGACTATTTCGAGGGTGCGCTGCGCGGTGGCCACCGTGGCGAGTACGAGGGACATGACGAGTTTGGGGAGACAATGCTCCTCGTCGCGCTGTGCCTCGCGGTATCCGTGCTGCTGTATGTACGCACGCGGCTCGTCGAGCGGGTGCGCCGGGAGACAGAGGGGAATGGCGCGAATAATAATAATAATAATGGTGATGGACAGCAGCAGCCAGCGGCTGCTGCGTTCCCGCCTGGTCCTGATCCCAACTGGGGCATGCTGTAGGACGTAGACAGTATTTAATACATGCTGCTATCACTCGTCAACTCTGAACGATCTTGCATGAAAAGACTTCTGCAAATGCTCTAGAGACTTCACGCAGAGGTGATTCAATACAGTGAACTACACAACGATTGTGGCCATGTATTCAAAGATCATGATTGTCTAGATCAAGGCTTGGAGCTCGTAGGCATATCGTAAGTACTCTATGGCATAGAATCAGTCAGACAGTGCCAGCAGTTCGAATGATTGGCGTACAGTAAGTAAGAATTGGCTTTACATTAGGAGATAAGTTCAGATAGTGCGATCTATGCTGGTGTTGTATAGTCAGTGTGAGTGACAAAACAGTGGGGTTAGGACGACTCACAATATGACAGGACGGGGCAGCATTAAGCGTGGTTTGGCGGGGATCGAATGAGTGTCGCCTAAATAGAGCATTGCAAAGTTCCGTATCCAAGTATTTTCGCGCCGGGGAAGTTGTGTAGGACCGATAGTATGGGTGAGGGGGTGACATCTAAGTGTATTATTACTTGAAAGGCATCTGGCACCGTCGGTTTCGCTTCATCATATTTACGAAGTGGTGGTGGCAGTGGACAATTGCTGGAGCCACGTTCTATGTACCGAAGTCCGTTAACACTATACATGTCCGTTAAGCTGAGGCACGCACGAGGAAGTCTTGAGAGTCGATCTATCCATCAGAACGTGTCCGGGCGCTGGCATATGTATATGGGTTAGTGGCGCATCGACGTCGTACCCGCCAGTCGCGGGAGTGAGAAATGTTAGAACCGCGGTAGCGGACTTGGCAGCGGCCTATGCTGTGTCTTTACAATGACAGGTCACAGCTTTTGATGATTGGCATTGTGGAAAAGCGAAAGGTGCACTGTAAGGAACCCGCCGAGATCTTGGCGAACAGTCTTGTGGGGTGCTAAGGAGCACTTTCAGCCGACCGTTTGGAATAAAGCAAGGGTTGAACTTGAAGCAGTCGTTTCTGGATTCCCAGGGCCTACAAATCCAACCATAGCTGTATTCGCACTTGGCATCTCTTTGGAGGAGTGATAGAGCGCGGGAGTATATAGTAAACAATCTACGCGTAGAGGTTAGGCATGATGATCAGAAACTAAATTGAACTTGCTTACACGAGCGCTGAGCTATTGAAAGCTGTTTATGGAGTATATTCTAGGCAATATTTTATGGTACTAAATTCTAATGGTGAAACGTTAGGATGATCGATGAAGCAGCATGCTTAGGCGACCCACAATATGGGAATTTTCAGGGTGAATCATAATGAACGTGGGTGGGTGGATGTGCCGTCTAAATTGCCCCAACAGAAAGTCTTTGATAACAGAGCAGCCACACGGTGCCGTTGAACTAGTTATTGAATGACCGGGGGTATGAAAGTCGGTGGTTTCTGAGCGTCGTGTTCATGAGGTGTTTGGCAACATCGGATTCGTTTCATCATATTTATGAAAACGCGGTGGAAGTGGACCACTGCTCGAATCGCATTCTGTATGCGAGATACATCAGCATCGTATTCGTCGGTTGAGTTCGGGGGCGTACTATAATGCTTCGAATGTTGACTCCAGCCTGCCGAAACCGGTCTCGGCACTAACGTTGGCGTCAGCAAAGGCATGACATGCAATGGTGGATTTGAACACACCGGTGAAGGTCTTGGGAAATTTGGCACCTGGGACTGGTTTGTGTTGGTGAAGTGGTTTTGCCGGAGCAACGTATTTCGACTAATCTTCCATTTGTTGACCCAACATGCCAATCGAAATATAGGCGGTTGTATCATGCTGGACGCGCCGTCTGCACATTGAAATAATAGGCAGAGATTGTCGACATCTTGGAAATATTCCTGGTCGTGAAGCATAAGTAGTGACTTGGTGAATGAGTTTGAAAGATGAAAATGATGGAAGAAGGCAAGGGTGGAAGAGAGGGTGGGTGAAAAAAAAGGTAAACAGACACGGTGCCCATCGGCACGTCGTGATCTGGTTAACGCTTCAATGACTCTGCTTAAACTGAGGATTGGAGTCTACATGAGCCCCTCTCACCATTTCTCTTCGACTCGTCCAACCGAATTACTTCGGTCTAATTCGCAAAGTATTGTGTGCATCCCATGCTGGCCGTTGCGTCCGCTAGTTGCGGGGAGGTGATGCGAAAAGGCTCCTGGTGATGAGAAATGCATAAAACACGGTGGCGTAGTCTTCAAAGGTGCATGGTTAGTCCTAATAGTGATAAGGGTCGTGGCATTTAAGGGGTACTGACTCAGCACGGGGAGAGCGGGAGATGGGCGTCGCGAAAGTTATTGAATCACTTTCATTTAACAGATTTAACGGGAAATGTTTCCACCAGTTGTCCGTGGTTGATGCAACGTGGAGGAAAGAGCCCGTTGGCGGGTTCTCAACACCCATCCCGCTCCAGGATCGTGAAGAGCCCACGCTTCTCAGAAGTGCCGCTACAAGTCCGTCTGCATTTCAAAGGCAGAGAGGGAAACGCCTGTTGAAATGGAGGCCGAGTCCTTATCTGATGCCCATGCGCAGGCGGAGACACTTATACCTGTCAGTTATCCGACACAGCAAGGCATCAAAAGAATCCGTGGTCAGGCTCATCTAACTCCCCAGAGAGGTGTCGGCGAAGTATTCCCAAGTGATAGCGCTCTACTCTCCACAACAACTTCAAAAAGCATCCAGCAAGGATAGTTTCGTCAGCCAAAACCCAAGCGGACCAGATACACCAGGTCGTATAGCCACGTGACTGAGGTGGTTGTATCGCAGGCACCCTTCACAGCATCAGACTGATTGACAAGTTGCGACAGTTGCTACAATTGAACCATAAGAAAGAAAGAAAGAACATGAGATCCTGTCGATGTCAACTCAGCTATCATTCATACAACAAACAGAGAGCAAGGCACGCCACTGAAACGAGGACTCTGTGTTGCAGCTGCGGGGCATGCAGGGATAGAACACTCCGGATGATAAAAACATGCTAATCCATGGACAGGACCCAAAGTTCGATTATCGTCTGAGGCAAGAGACTATCCGTTTAGAACAAAACAGCATGATCTTGCAAGCGAGCACAAAACGGCCGCCTTCCTTTGTCAACATCATCAGTCGCCAGCATTCACAACGAGGAGCGAATAGCTTGCCGTATCTGTGATGGTTGGTATGTATCCTTCGCAATGCGACGTGTAATGTCTCGGGATAATATTCTTGACCTGTACAATTAATGATCCCCTCCAGCACATAGGCCAGAAAGGACCCACAAATACTTTAGGCGTGCAGGTTTAGGAGGCTATTTATGTCTCGAACGAGACAGAAAAAGGCCAATTCGGGGCAAGAAATTTGCAGCGTGTCTGAACAGGGAGAATACGAGGTCATAATATAACGCTTGGGCGTGTCGATTCGGTTGTTTTCAAATCTTCTCGAGATGGGCAAGTCTATGACTTTTTATCCAGAGAACAGGGATAATTCCAGTGGAGCCAGGATATATTTGCGTGTGCAATGTGTAGGGGAAGGCAACTTAGACAGTGCACCTGACGAACAGACGTTTGATCGTCGGAACCACTCATATGCATCAGGTTTTTGATTTCTCAGGCTCTTCTGGATTTACCCAGGATTTACCTCCCCGTCTGCCAGCACTTGGGATTTGCAACAATCTTTACAGTCTCATCTGCTTGTCCTAATCCATCCCCCTCCCCCCCTTCTCATTACAGTGAGCGCCAACCACCCGGATATTCCC
Organism: Athelia sp. TMB; assembly: GCA_014898675.1. Taxonomy (NCBI): domain Eukaryota; kingdom Fungi; phylum Basidiomycota; class Agaricomycetes; order Atheliales; family Atheliaceae; genus Athelia; species Athelia sp. TMB. Next base: position 248,956 of record JACXVL010000046.1, on the reverse strand, counting down.
CCTTCGCCTTGAGCCAACCAGCCAGCCGTGTCCCTTGCTTTGCCAGCAATTTGTCCTCCGCTGGCCTACGCTCTTCCCTCGTGGTTCCCTATCCGAGCCACCCACCGCTTCGTACAAGGACACCGTTTTCCCGCCGGCAACTATCTAAATTCAATGAGTGGTCACCAACGAACACTACACCAACTTCCTGGGTTAAGAATGACGACAACGGCCCATTGACCAATTACCATGATGCAGGGGCCATTTTCTCCTTCCAATGACCGTCCATCCCCTGGCCACGGTTCTTTCGAAGAGCATTTGACCACCTTCTGAAGAAGATATGTATGTAGTTGCTGGGCATAATGCGTCCACCTTTGATCGTGAGTCTTCGTTCCCCCCCGCTCATGCGCTGTGAGCCTGATGAAACGCTCCGCCTAGAACACGACGTCCGCAAAATTCTAGCCGACAGCGTTCACAAACAGCGTTCAAAAACACAGTCTATACATTTACATTACGGCGCATAGGCCTCCCCAGATCTCATCTTGGTGGTTCCCAAACCATTTTCGTCATTGATTATGTGTAGCATTGCACACAGGTCGTCTTTAGCGACGATTCTATAGCAGGCTGGATAATATCATCGACCAACAGGTCATTTCCCATCAATACATCCTATCGAAAGACTCCCGCGGTCACATCCGCCCGATCGAACTGCATTTGAACAAGTTCATACCTTGGTCTTCTGCAACTTGAAGCAGCAAGGGTTATTGATTATTTCATCATTTGACAAGCACTCTCTGTCCCCACATCACTCTGGACCCCACTCCTCCGCCCCACCGATCCAGGAATTCGAAAACTTACTCCGCCAGGCCTGTCAAATCGGTCGAAATAAGCTCTGTCCAGGGATCATGGTCGAGGTACAAGGTAAGTTTTCATGCGTCCTATTTCATTCATGACGAGCCTGATCGGATGCCTAGAACACGGCGCGCTTATCTCCGTATGCAGCGTGCCTCGATTCAATGACAAAAATAACGGCTTGTACAATTACCGAGGTTCTTCAGACTTGATCAGTCACCTCGCATCTCGAGCTATGTGCAATATTCTTTGGTAAAGTTATCTGACTCCCTCGACTACCTGAGCCGTCGCGAACAACGAACGGCACTCCACGGCACAAATTAGCATCTTAATCATCTTTTCAACATGAAACCCATTGTCAAGTTGGTTATGCTTGGGAGCCGCTGAATGCCGCCTCCATCGTCACCCACCGCATCATAACAGCCACAGGACCGCATTCCCCAACTCTTGCCAGTCGAATAGACGGTAGCATCAAGACACTCAAAGCTTCTGATCCTATCCAGGGTCATCTCTCGAGGAAAAGAGTACACTGCACCTGACGCGCATTGCCCGAGTCAAAATGGACGCGATCGTCGAGGTTTGCGACTGCCATTATCGCCGCTTCAGCATCAGCGGAGACGCGACTGGACGCGCACCTTGCGGTTGCCACGTGCTATTGCAAGGCTATGGCAGAAACGCAGCTTAGTGTGCACATGATAAAGAATCGAGAGCTGGTGTACGGAAACGGCGCCAGCGTACTGCTTGGCTGCCATCTAGGGATGAGGCACCTGGACGTTGCGCGCAAGAAGAAAATCTGCATCTGATGCTTTGCTTCTAGCATACGCTTCAGTGTAGGAAGAAGATTGGGATGGATTTGTGGGATTTCGAGGATGATCGTGGTGTGTCTTTGTCGTTGCTTCTCATTGTGTCAATAGTCCCTCACACTCGTTCGCAGAGCGCAGCTAACACTATATTGTAGTAGCAGACATACAGACATATAGAAATCTATAGGGGTAGCGCTCACTAGTGAGCCTGGACTCTTCACAAGTAAGCTCAAAGGACAATGGCCTAGATCCGTAGGCAGAATGGAGGGCGAGCACAGAAGGAGAATTCAAGAATGCCACGCCTTAACATGACGAGGATTATGCTGAGCTCTGTTTTCTCTTACTGGCACGTTCATCCTGCAGTGAGCAAAATACCGCAGAGCAGAACAAAATGTTCACCCTAAATCTGAGTCAGAAGAGTTCTTCGCGGGCATTCAGTACAGCAGGCATGATATCGCTACGAACACGAGAGGCATGAGGAGCTCAGCGAAACAATACTCATCGTCGCGCTGTGCCTCGTGGTGCCCGTACTGCTGTGTTTTTGTTTGTTTGTTCTTTTATCTGAAATCCTCAATTACTGTCGGTCTCCATCAGGGCGTAGCCTATGGTTGAGGTAAGCCGCGCGGCGTCTGCCGCTGTGCTTACACATGTGGCCTATCGAATGGACGCGGTAGGATGCCAATGGGATCACCCGAATGACGATGGGAATACGCATGGCCAGTAGCATTGAGCAAATGTTAAGCCCTCGTCTCGTTCTGAGGCCGACTGGGGTATGCTATAGTATGTTGACAGTATTCCATACACAGTTTTTCGCCATTTTCAATTGCTAATCATGTGTAATATTGTAAACAATGAGTGTTTGGATGTGATTCCCAAACCTTACGCAGCGGTCATCTAGCACAGCAGATGAGACCTATGAAAGTGTCTTTGTATCAAACGATGTGATTGTCTGGACCGGGGCACGGAGCGCATAAGTGTACAGGGAGTAATCTATGGATGGAAGTCAGTCATGACGATCGAACAGGGCGAGGGAGCAATTAGCTTACAATGAGCAATGATTGATGGATGTTAACGGCGTTCATGAGATGTATTCCGGTTAATGTGGTTTATGGCACTATACTCAGGTGATGAACAGTTAGTGTGGCCGATAAAGCAACAAGTGAGACGACTCACGGATTGAGATCGTGAAGGCGATATGATGTTTAGCGCATGTGAGCTGATGAAGAGTGACAAAAAGTGGGACGTGAATGAATGTGGATACGCGTGGAGAAGCGCGACATATCAAAACACATTAACAACGTGTCTCTGGGGTAGGGCAGTCAGGTAGAAAAAACCAGTTATTGAACAGCTGGAGGCATGAATGATGGCGGCTGCATTCGGCCGTCGTGTTGCTCAGGAGAGGGTGTGTGCCGCCGGGTTCGCTTCATCACATTTACGGAAACGCGGTGGCAGTGGACTGGTGCTCGAGCCGCATCCTATGTGCCGAGCCACATCAACACTAAGTCCGTCGATTGATTGGTGGTACACATACCAGAAGGCCCCGAGGTCCGAGCCCAACCCATTGCAACATGTCTCGAGATTGGTGTTGAGGTCGGTGGTGTAGCGCAACAGACCGGTGAGGGCCCAGCGACGGCTGGAAGTAGATCCTGGGTCGCGTCGGTAAAGAACCAATGTCAGAGAAGATATCGCGACATACCGTGGTGTAGTGAATGGGAACAGCGGAGTTGGGTGTGGTCATTTGGTTGGTGTTCGACTCGTCAACTACGCGTTGAAGTCTTGCCGGGAGGTTGCAGCAGAGGTTCTGTAAATTGACCAGGTCGCGTGTCATAGACAACTGCTTGGAAGGTGTGTATGGAAGATGGGGGTGGTGAAAGATGGTGACGGCAGAGGATATGAGGAGTGCAATAGGCAGGAGCGTAAGAAAATGGAATGGGATTAAATAGTCGCAATATGCCGCTCCGAAAATCGCGGTTTGGTAAACGCTTCATCCCTCCTGCTTAACTTGAAGCAACGAAACTGAACCTGTTCCCTCATTGTCCCCCTTCAGCTACTCCAACCGAAAAACTATCCCTCCTGTTCGCGCGGTGCTGTGCGCCTTCCCTGTTGGCTATCCCATCTGCCAGTTGCGAGTAAATGTCGGTGCAGGTAAGAAATACTTGAGACGAAGTGGCGCGGTCTTTGGAGGTGCGCAGTTGGTCCTTTTGGTGGTAGGGGTCGCGCCGTTTGAGAGTCTATGGCAGTTTGGCGGAAGTGAAAGGTAGACGAACGGAAAGATGCTGATTCCTGTCCAACAGTTTTGACGAGAGGCACTTCTACCAGTGGTTGGATGCGGCGGCAGGGATCAAAGAAGCCGGTGTTCCTCGCACCCATGGATCCCGCCCCAGAAATTTGACGAGTCGCGCCTCCCTAAAATTCCAGCGCGTTTTCGTCTGCATTTTTTGTGACGAAGAAAAGTAGGTGTTGCGAAGGAAGCTGGGTCCTTGTCTAACGACCCTGCCAGCACATACAGCTGTCAGTGTTTCGCCACAGCAAGGCATGAAAAGACTCCGCGGTTGGGTTGATCCAACAAGGATCCCGCTCCAGATCGTCGACGAAACACATCCCCCCGAATCGACAGGGCCCACTTCGTGGGGTATTCAGCAAGAATAGCATCGCCAGTCAAGACTGATTTGGGCCAGATAGAAGGGTGAACTCGCAATGCCCAGTAGGCCACGTGACTGACATGTGGTTCTTTAGCTTGTTCCTGACGGGGGGCACCCTTCATACAGCATCTGGGTGATTGAAAGATTGCGACAGCTGCTACAGTCTCAGACCTAATAAACAAGCGAGTCCGAGTTCGTGACGGTGTCGCTATTCCTAGAGCTAGCATCAGCACCAATCAAAGAGCAAGGCGCCCACAAGAATGAAGGCTGTCGCGTCGCAGCTGCGAGGCGTGAAGTGGCATGATACACCAAATGGGCAACAAAAGCACGACGATGGTTGGGATTTTCGCCCACCACCTGGGCAAGAGACGAACAGAACTTGCCCCGCAAGAATAACAGCCCTATTGTTGTCAAGGTCGTCAGTAACTGGTATTCGCCTCAGAAAGCCGACTGCCTACTAGATCTGTGATGGAAGGTGTTCATACACGCACTGCGACTTGGAAGGCCCCCAAAGATGACCTCCTCGACCTACATAGCTCGTGCTCCATTCCAGTGAGTGGACCAGAAAGACAAATCAACAACTTGAAATCCGTGGTCTACGAGATATTTAGGATTTCAGAGCAGCTCGTGGCCCACTCTCAAGACAAAAAGGTGCTGATTTGGGGCAACCTCTCCGAGTTGAGCGCGTATTCGCATGGCGAACGCTCAAGCTAACCACGCCAAGGCGCGCCAGAGTGGTGTATGAGCCCATTCAATTCTATCGCTCGAGGCGAGTATGATAGTCGATTTTTATCCAGGATATACAGCCAGTTCCGGTGGAGCTTGGATATAATGTGCGTGCAAGTCATTGACTGGAAGAAGGTAAGATTTCGGTTTGGTGTAAATGATCGGAACCGCAACAACCAAGCGGCGTTTGCTTTGTCCGGTTTCTTGCCACCTCAAATGACCTCCCCGCCAGCCCTGGGGAATTCCGCCGGGACACTCCAGACATACTATGTTTTTCTTTTGATTTTCTTCGCGTTCTATCGAGTTTCCACCACATGGATACCTCACCTATAAATTCAAGTCAACCGCGCGTCCCCTGTTTTGCCGGCACCACATCCAGAGCGTACCTCTTCCGCATCTCCTGCTACCTTACCCTCCCCTTATGGTCTCCCCCAAGACTTGCCAACGCTCCCCGAAGGCAGCTGCCACCAGCAACTCCATTTAAATTCGATGAAAAAGAGCAGCAACCAACCAACCAACCACCTTCCTAGGGGACCAGGAAGGCAGCAACGACCTCTCCGCTATGACTGAGTCTTGAAGACCATTTTCTATGTATTCTTCCTTTCCATTCTAGGCGAGCTACTGCTGTATCTGAAGAGCGCTTTGGCATGAGTTTAGCAGATGCTGGTCGCGCAAAGCGTGGTTTAGTCAGTTGTGATCGTGAGTCTCTTCCCCCTTTTGTGAATCGCGAACCTGATGGAGTCCTCTGCCTAGAGCACGGTGCCCACAAATCTCCGGATTACAGTGCGCAATCGCGCGGTAATGAAGGTTTTGCGTTTTCATCAGGTGCACGGCTTTCGGATTCCAATTTTTTGCGGTCGCTACCCAGATACATTACCGCACAGAAGGGCATGCTCAGCGATAATCTTTTGATATGCTGAACAAAGAGCCCGCTATCCTTCATCCACCAGTTTATTTCCGTTTTCATATAAAACCCGCCAAAAGACTCTCACACACTTGGCAATCCAACTCCCCTCGAACAGGTCCTGTCTTGCAATCTAGAGCAGCAAGAGCCATCTTGGATATTGCTTCGATATTTGGGAAGCTCTCTCGTTTGCTGCAATTCGTTGGACGCGAAGTCGCCGCTCTACCGCTGTCTCGGGTTTGGGAATTGAGTTCGCCATGCCTAATCGGCCAAAGTAGGCTCTCGCCAATGTTTTGCTTCATTTTTGATGTCGTTCTGATTTATTGCCTCTGATTTAGAACGTCGCGCGCTTATCTCCGTCTGCAACGTGCCCTTACTTGGTTTCGAAAGGAACGGCTTTGCCATCTGCCCACATACACACTCCTCAAACTTGTGCAAATATCTCTGAGGCTTGCGCACCATCGATCAACGAATTGTAACATTATTGAGCTTAGGCTTCCTTGACGGCCCTGTATCGAAATCGACACTCCCTAATACTATCCATCGCACATATAAATCATCTGGAGATGATCATAATGTAGCATCCACGATTGCTAGGGTGATTGCTCTTCACCTTATACCCCGTCTCAGCTGCTTATCTCCTACCACAGCATGACCGGTCACAAAGCACCGCAAATCACAGAAATTGAGAGCTGAGAGGCGCCTAGCGATGGAGCTGGCTTTTGATCGTGAGACCGCGCGTACGCTCCGCCAGGCTCCGGTCCGAGCAGATGCGACATTTCTGTCACCTCGAAAGTTGCACCTCCGTCTCTGTGCAGCCTCTGGACACCTGCTCAACGAACCCGTGACCCCGCCGGCTATCTCGGCGTCATCAACACATGCATACTTATATCTTCACACTCATCGCCTAAGCCCAATCGGAGGATAGGCACGTCGCAACTACTGACGACGACAAATATTTTCAACTTTCAGCCTTCGTGCCACTACTTACTGGGGACAGCAGGGGAACCATCGGCCAGTCGTTGAGGTCTACGATCAACGCGTATCGCTTTTCCCTCAGGATACCATAAGGTAAAGGCAGTCCACGATCTGCCCCCTCCAATCCACACGTGTCAAACCTGAAGTCATAAGTTGAGGATCTCATTGGCACCAAAAACAGACATTAATATCAAGCTCGCTTGAATGTCGCGTGCAGATCGAAGCGAACGGACATTCCCAAACGGTTGGATGACAATGACGGGTATGCGCAAAGGGCGTGCAAGTATTGGGAATACATTTTGAAAAGTGAATTATGAGCCCAGCCACGCTCAAGGTGTACATACCCATAAATCATGACAATGGATGTTGTTTTTGGACTTCTAAAGCTGAATTTACAAAAAGGATTGCAACTTTTAGCAAAGGTGGCAGCTGCAGCGTGAGATATGAAGACAATAAAGGAAATTTAGTTGGTCCGAGCAGCCTCATCCCTGGCACCTCCTCGATCTTCCTCGTCGCGTATGGCGGTGAGCCTGGCAGTCTGGCTATCAGACCCACCCGCAAAACTGATGCCTTACGATCACCCATTCATCAGAGTAATGAAACTCCCTTGGAAATAGTACACCACGCCTACTGTCGCTTTACTCTCGACGAACTCGTTCTCTTCCTAAAAGTCCGGAACCTGCCCACCTCAGGTACCCTCCCGGAACTGGCCTCACGCCTTACTCGACATGACTTTCATACGTATCACTTTCCGCGAATTTCAGCCTCCAATGAAACGCAATCCCCATTCCAAGACATCCAGATCAAGTCGCGCTCCCGGTCAGGGATGACACCCGATCTGCCCGTCGAGCTGATTGCAGAAATCATGGAGAAGCTTGGTGACTGGGAGCTTTCAAAGGCCGTCGGGGTTCCAACTTCAGTCAACCCTCCCCCTGATTGGACACACGCGAGTCAAGCCGACCAGGCCATGCTCACAGGGTACTTGCCCCTCATCCGTGCTGCCGATCCCTCGGCCAACCCCCCTACGAAGTTGGGTGCCCTAGTCGCCATTCGTTTCGGCTACGTGAACGTGCTCGAATACCTATTCACGCAGCACCGCGCCATCTTCCTGACGTTGTTCAAGGATGACCTGATACCCATAAAAGCCTCACGGCATGGCCGGACCACGATACTGGCGTGGTGGAAGCGCGGGTTCGAACATTACCCTGATGTCATTCCGTGCCCACAGATGAATACGAGCGCGGAAGCTATTCACGCCGCATCCAGAGGCGGGCGGGTGAACTCGCTCGAGTGGTGGGCGACGTCCGGACTACGGCTGGAATATAAAGAGGCTGCGCTCGAGTATGCCAGTTCTCGGAACCAGATCGCCGTTCTCGACTGGTGGAAGCATCGGCACAAGTCTGCGGGACTGCCGCTCAAGATTGGGCATGTTATGGATGTGGCCAGCACTGCGGGCCACGTCAAGGTCCTCGAGTGGTGGGCAGCGTCACAGCTGGAGTTCACGTACGATCGCTACGCGATGTACCACGCGAGCTGCCATGGAAAGGTGGAGGTGCTGCAGTGGTGGTTAGGAAGCGGTCTACAGTTGTTCTTTGACCCAGACGCGCTAACTGGCGCAACGAGGCACAATCGGCCGGAGGTACTGGAGTGGTGGGATCGTAGTGGGCTGCCGATTCAGTATCGGCCATGCGATATCGAAGAAGCGCTGGAGGATGCTATTGGAGGTGGAGAGGCTGCGCGGGAGTGGTGGAGACGGAAAGGTGTGGATTTCAACACGAATGACAAGGAATGGATGAAATTTCAGAATCTGAACGGTTAATTGCGCTGTCTGCCATCTATTTTTTACTTTTTATGCATGACCATCCGTATCTTACTCTTACATACCTCTCTTTTGATATCCTGCTACCCAGTTATACATACCATCCATCGAATGATTTGAAGGACTTGGGAACATTTGCGTATAAATATTAGTAGTACAGGTATTGGGCTCTCCTTTCGTGAGCTTTCCTTAACATCCACCAGGAATCAAGCTTCAAGTCATCGAGGTTACAGTGGCATCGTCCAGATTTTCATCAGCACACTCCTGATCTGGTACAGCTCTCTGTTTCAAATCTCTGTATTACAGCGCCGTACATCACTATGCGGAATCGCACTTTTTCCACTCCCAGCTTCACGGTCTATTTGCCACACCAGGACCCTGGCCAGATGCAGAATGCGACCTCGGTATTCACATCACAGACTTTATTGAGCTCACCATTGACTTTCATGACTAACAGGTATGCTGGGTTGACTGAAGAGGTATTAGACGGTGTCTTCACGGTCCAGCTCTTCGTTTGACACGCTTTCGGAGGTGTTCTCCTCTTTGCCGCCTGCAGGCAGATTGGAGATGGGGCCCTGATAGTGCTTGTGCGCGCTGTGGAAAGGATGAGTCCAAACCGAAGGGAGAATGCAGAGATAGGTGGGACTCACGAGACCATGTACCAGAACCCGGCAATGACGACGACGCCGACGGTGATGACGGAGGCGTAGTTCATGTTGTCCTTGGTAACAGGCATGTAAGTCGGCATCGAGAGGATGATGATCACGAACAGCGTCCAGAGGATGCAGTTGATGTTGAACACCCAGCCGAGCAGACCGTCGCCCAGGTAAAACGGGCCGGGCTTGAAGTTCACCTCGGGGTGGTTGCGGTACCAGCGGCGCCTGTCACACACGCATCATCAGCAAACTTCTAAAATCCAGGCAAAGGGCATGGGATACGCGCAGGAAGATGGGGATTATGTACGACAGATCGAGTGCCATCGCGGTGAGCGCGAAAACCGCGTTCGCGGCAATGGGGCTCGCGAGGTCGAGCAGGCCGGGAATGACGCTGAGGAACGTGCATGCCCAGATCGCGCGCAGGGGCGTCATGGTCCAGGTCGAGTTGTAGGAAAGGAAACCGCCGTCTGGCAGGCCGTGGTCGCGGCTGAATGCGAACATTGTGCGGGAGACCGCCTGCAGCGCGGTCTGCACGCCGCAGAAGGCGTTGAGACATACAAGGGCCTACGGACGTGATGAACATTAGTAAGTGAGACGGAGGGGGTAGGGAAGGTGGGAAAGTTTACCCAGAGGACGAGCGCGCCGGCATTGCCCATACGAATGGCCATGATTGTCAGAAAGGTTGAGCCCGCGAGTTCAGGGGCGGCTTGGAGTACCGAGAGTGGGCCGGAGCAGAGGATAAGCACGATGTTGAGGAGCCAGCCGAGGAGACCAGTTCCTATGATAGCTACAACGATAGCTACTGGCGCAGCATATGCGGCGCGGCGGACTTCTTCGGAAATGTGGGCTGTCGCGTCGTAGTCGGTCATCTATAAAGGAACATGTCAGCATACGTGAGCACTATCGAACCGGGGTACTTGCCGTCCATTGGACACTGAGCACTGCACGACGTCGCAATTGGTATCCTTCTGAGAAAATAAAGTCAAATAAACTTACATCCAAACAAGAACGCGATCCCGGTGTTCCAGCCGCCCGTCTGGTTCACGATGCCTTCGCTACCAAACACGTACGAACCAGAGTGCATCTCCGATCGCGGCGTCGTCGCGAGCAGCACGATGATGATCAACACCGTCGCGCCGAGGTTGATGAACACGAAACTGCTCGTGAACCGCGCAAGATGGCGTGTCGCAAGCGAGTTCAGCAGGCCGTGCACTCCGAGCAGCCCGATGAACAGACCGACGGTCTTGTACGCGTTCACGTTGTAGTCAGGCTTCACGAGCACAACCGCGCTCCAGATCATGTTCGCGACCCCGAACTCGCTGCTCGACACGCCCGCGATCTGGCCGAGAATGCTGAGCCACCCGACGACGTACCCCACGCGCGCGCGCATGTACTTCGGGCAGAGCTTCGCGGACGCGGTATACAGCCCGCCGCAGGTCGGGAAGGCTGAGACGATCTCGGCAATGGAGGTGCCGAGGGTGAAGCACATGCAGGTGCCGATGATCCAGCACCAGGTTACCTGCGATAGGGTTTGAGAAGGCTGAGGGGAAGATGGCGAGCGGCGACTCACGGATGCAGGGCCGCCGAGGAGGAGGGGGGTATTGAAAGTTGTTGCGATACTCGAGCACAGGCCCCTATGACTTGAATCAGAGCATGAAGAAGGAAGGGGGAAGTGTGTGCGTACATGATGCTGAAGGCAAAGCTTATCTATAGGACAGTACGTTGGTTGGTGCTAATCGTATGATGGACCCAGCACACTCACAGTCGCGAGATTGGAGAACTCGCGCTTGAAGGAGGGCACATAGCCGAGCGCCTCCAGCTCCTTGTCGTCGTCACCCGAGTTAGCGATGTGTACGGTAGTGCCAACGGCAGATTTCTTCATATCGTGCTGGTGGCCGCAGGTAAGAAGTGGTGCGATAGAGCCAGGTACCTTTATGCACCTTTACGCAACGGAACTACGCCTCCTCATAGAGCCACATAATACAGTAGCATTCGATAAGCGGGTGCCACTGTTTGATGGATCGTGGAAGGATACAAAGATGACCGTGGGAATTAAACAGAAGATAACATCGATGCAAATGGGGCCATGTGGGTCCATGAATACCTCGGCTTGTAGGTAGACGTAGCTGTAAATGAGCAAAGGAAGGCGCAACCAGTGAGATAATGTAAACCCAGTGATCAATTGTCGCCCGCAGCAAGCAGTAAGCTCAGTGATGATAGAGCATTTCTATCAGGAATCCTCTCGTAATCATATAAGGTTATCAGGGGGTCTTGAGCCACGATACATGGTTAGGAATTTTCGCAACTTGCTGCTGTATCACACTATCATATATTTTTCAATACGTTAGACCCATCGTTCGCATGCAAATCACTGCACCATCCTCTGTGGCAGCCGCGGTGGGAGGTGCGCATTGCGATCAGGTCCGATGTATGGGCACTGAAAGACATTCCACCTCTTTCTTCTACCTCTTGCACTCTATCTTTGGGCTCAATCGCTTCTGAAGACGAAAATTCTGCTGTCGTTTTGGAAGAGGGTTTCAAGCATTCCGACAGCACATTAGAAGCCAGGTTCGTCAACCTTGTTAACATCGCTCTGCCCACTTGACGAATAGTTTATCACAGCAAGTACAAGTCGTCCACGTTCGCTATAAAACTTCTAGGCATCTTGCGTACCGTGGGCGTGCCCTCGTGGCAAGAAACCGAGATAGAACCGAGCTCGGTAAAGATATTTCAAGCATCTGGATCTTTCAACACGAACGCAGTATTCTTCGTTTCTTGTCCACTCCTGCCTACACTTCTTTTGCGGATTTACGGAACTTCATCTGGCTATTGCATATCCCGCCCCCGAGAACTGCATATCCTGAAAACCCTTTCCTCGCGTTATCACATCGGACCTCGCGTGTATGGCACATTTGGAAACGGTCGAGTAGAAGAGTACTTCGACTCCACCACTCTCACCGCGCCTGATTTGCGCGACTCGGTCATCAGTCGTTGGATTGGAGCCCGCATGTTTGAACTGCATGGCGTTGATATCGAGGCAGTCTTACCTCTGACTGGAAGCGAGGGCAAAAGCTGGGAAATTGGGGCGGAGAAGAATGTCAGAGATTGGATCAATCCTGCTCGGGAAGTGCTGTCTTTGCCAGCTGTCCCTGACACAACTCGTGCGGAGCTGGACATCGATGGCTTCTTTACACTATGGGAAAAGTATATGCGATGGCTCAAAGAATTCGAAAGTCGTGAAGGCGCCAGCAGAAGGGTGTTTGCGCACAATGATTTACAGTATGGCAACCTTCTCCGTCTTACGCTGGTACAGGAAGGCATGCCCGACCACCATCAGGTATGTAATCCCTCCCATCTCAATAAGCTGAAAAGCCGCTAACCAACCATTCAATACTAGATCATCATAGTTGATTTGGAGTACGCCTCTCCCAATCCTGCGGCGTTTGATATCGCAACTCACTTCCACGAGTGGACCGCCGACTATCATGGTTCACACCCGCATTTATACGACCCTGCGCGATACCCCAGTCTTCAGGAACGGCGAAACTTCTACCAGGGGTATATGTCACAATCGTCAACGCCTTCTCAGGCGTTGAGCGAGGAGGATCTGGAGAGGGAACTCGAGACGATGGACTGCCAGGTTCGCGCTTGGAGTCCTGCTCCGCACGCCATGTGGGCCTTGTGGGCAATCATGCACGCGCGAGATAACTTCGAGAGAGGTGAAGGCGAACCCGAGTTCGATTACATTGGCCACGCCAAATGTCGCTTGGAAGGATTCCGTCGGGAGGTCAAGGCACTTGGCGTCCCAACTTCCGCTGTATGAGATCAAGATGTCGTGAGACATTGTCAGATGGTGCTATTTGGAATTCTGCATGGATACAGCTAGGTAGGTGAGCACTTGCATCAACTTTAATACTGTACTGAAGTCTAGTAAAGAATATAAGGCGAAATCCATCACATGACCAATGGTCTGCTTGATGAAGTTGATTAGATCACCGCACAGCTTTATTGCTCGCCACTCAATTCGATAAGTTGAACCTCACGTATAAGTAGTTGGCTTTCCATGTTGCAAGCCCCTACATCGTCAATGGCGGCGGCGGCAACTGCTGATCAGGCTCCGGCGGTTAACATCCAACTTCTTTCTTCTGTCCCGCTTCATCTGCTTCTTCAAGCGCTCTTGGCAACAAGGATGTTGATCCTGTTGCGCAAGGGGGTTTGAGGCACTGGGTGGCACTCACATCAAAGTAAGCAGTGAAGAGTTGATGCTCAAACCATCGCGCACATTGTCGCCGTACGTTATCTGGAATTCTGATCATGATAGAAGTGGGCGCAGGGGAAGACGGTGTGAGATAGGTAGATGTCAGCCAACTTGAAACATGAAGACTAGAGGGTATTTGTTAAGACTTTTTTGTTATTTCGAAGAAAATTTTGAGGCTCCACTTGATTCAAAATGAAGAACCTCATACCTGTTGGACCCGTCCCTCTATCCGTCCCGGCTGAGCAATCAAAGTCACTACAATCAGCACTGATGTTTGCCCGTGTGCGATAGAAAATCCGAGCGTAAAAGCGCAAGCACTGCCTGCATGGAGAGAAGAAAGGATGAGCAGCAAGTGGCCGGATAGCTTTTTTGAGGCCCCACTTGATGCAAAAAGACAGTCATAAATATGCTAACAAATACACTCTACTCTGTCCAGCTGATAAATATGGTAGCGCATGAGAGAGCACAGTTCAGGGAATTAGGGTGAGCCACGCCTGTCGGTATATATGGGCTATCGCGATGGCAGGCATCCTCATCGAGGTCTGTTCGATGTAGAGAGGAAAGAAGGAAGTGGCCGTTGGCATTCCGAGCGGCGTCGCTCGGATCTTAAACTACACGCTGTATCCTATCCTCGTCGAAGCTTCATCGCCGCAGTATGCTGTCCAGATAAGCAGAACACGAAAGATAAGATAAGCTTGTATAGATTTACCGTTACTAGTACTTACTGTAGGCTATTATTGTTCCGCCCCACCGCGCTGAGGTATAAAACAAGGTTCGGACAGCTTTCATGATAATTTAGACCTGCGCCTTCGAAAACATGCAGATCGCGGTCGACCAAAACCAAGGATTAAATTTCGGCACTGTGATAAGGTGGCGTCGTCCAGTATCCTGCACGGCCCGACCAAGTCATTGCAGATAAGCAATCCCAGTGATGCATATTCCCGTGCCACAGAAGCGGTGGTTCAGGTCGATGATAGGGCGGCTGAGCTCAAGCGCCCAGTTACTTATCAAGTCCTTAAAATCGATCACACGACCTCTAATTGCCGACGGGCGTATCGCGGCGCGTTACAGTAGCCACACTGTATCTAGTAAGCTGTATCATCCAGCTCACTACATAGAGTTTGCGGTTAGAAAGTCTCGCAGCTGTCTGCTATATCACCACCATATTTTTCAATAGGTTGAATCCATCGCTCGCATGCAAATCATTGTACCATCCTCTTATTATGTGGCAACCGCGATGGCGGGAGTTTGCATAGCTGCCGCCGCCGTTGCCGTAATTGGGCGCGTGGCAATCGTGTGGGCATTGAAAGACAAAGTTCCACATCTCTCTTCTGTCTCTTGCACTCTATCTTTGGGCTCAACTGCTATCCAAGACAAAAATGTTAATGTCGTCACGGAGGAGGGCTTACAACATTCTGACAGCATATTGGAAGCCAGGTTCGTCAACTCTGTTACAAGCGCTTCGCCCGTTTAACAACAGTTTATCGCAGAGAGTACCAGTCGTCCGCGTTTGCGATAAAGCTTCTACGCACACTGCGTGATTTGAGAGTGCCTTCATGGCAAGAAACCGAGATAGACCCGAGTTCGGTCAAGGTCTTCAAAACGTCTGGATCTTTCACGAACGCCGTATTCTTTGTTTCTTGTCCATCCACACCACTCCTGCCTACACTTCTTTTGCGCATTTACGGGACTTCATCCAGCTGTCTCGTATCCCACCCTCGAGAACTGCACATTCTGCACACCCTCTCTTCCCGGTATCATATTGGACCTCGCGTGTATGGCACATTTGGAAACGGTCGAGTAGAAGAGTACTTTGACTCTACTACTCTTACCGCGCTTGATTTGCGCGACTCGGACATCAGTCGCTGGATTGGGGCATGCATGTCGGAATTGCATTGCGTTGATATCGAAGCGGTTCAAGGGGCATTACCTCTGACTGGAGGCGAGGGCAAAGGCTGGGAAATCGGGGCGGAGCAGAATGCCAGAACTTGGATCAATCCTGCTCGGGAAGTGCTGGCTTTGCCAGCTGTCCCTGACACAACTCGTGCGGAGCTGGACATCGATGGCTTCTTCGCGCTATGGGAAAAGTATATGCGATGGCTCGAAGTATTCGAAACTCAAGCAGGTGCCAGCAAGAGAGTGTTTGCGCACAACGATTTACAGTACGGCAACCTTCTCCGTCTTACGCGGGTACAGGCAGGCATGCCCGAACATCATCAGGTATGTCCTCCCCCATCCCAATAGCTTGAAAACTCGCCAACCAACTATTCATTACTAGATCATCATAGTTGATCTGGAGTATGCCTCTCCCAATCCTGCAGCGTTTGATATTGCAAATCACTTCCACGAGTGGACCGTCGACTATCATAGCGCACATCCGCATTTGATCGACCCTGCGCGATACCCCAGTCTCCGAGAACGGCGAAACTTCTACCAGGGGTATATGTCGCGATCGTCCATGCTTCCTCAAGCGTTAAGCGAGGAGGTTTTAGGAAGGGAACTAGAGAAGATGGACTGCCAGGTTCGCGCTTGGAGTCCTGCGTCGCACGCCATGTGGGCCTTGTGGGGAATTGTGCAGGCGCGAGATATCTTAAAGAGAGGTGGGGGCGAATCCGAGTTCGATTATATCGGCTACTCCAAATGTCGCTTGGAAGGATTCCGTCGGGAGGTCAAGGCACTTGGCGTCCCAACTTCCGCTGTATGAGATCAAGATGTCGTGAGACATTGTCAGATGGTGCTATTTGGAATTCTGCGTGGCTACAGCTAGGTAGATGAGCACTTCATCAACTTAAATACTGTACTGAAGTCTAGTAAAGAATGATAAGGTCCGAGTCGTAAGGCGAAATCGTCACATGATCAATTGTCTGCTATAACCACTCGATGAAGCTGATCATCACACAGCTTTATCGCTCACCACAAAGTTCGTAAGTCGCACTTTGCGTAGTTATCTTCACATGCAAACCACTGCATCGTCAGCGGCGCAAGCACCTTCAATTAGTTCTGCACGGCCTCGGGATATTCCACTTGTTTCTTCCGCTGGCCCTCTCGCCTCATCTGCATGCTCAGGCACTCTTGGCAATGAGGATGTTGATCCTGCCGCGCAAGGGGGCTTGAGGCACTCTGACCACACATTGGACGCCAGGTGAGCAATCCGAGTGTCCGCTACCCTCTGCTGCCCACTAACGCACTATTTATCACAGCGAGTACAAGTCGCCCACGTTCTCCCCCAAGCTTCTATGCATATTGCGTACTTTGAACATTCCCTCATGGCAGGAAATCGACATAGAACCCAGCTCAGTCAAGCTCTTCAAAGCGTCCGGCTCCCTCACGAACGCCGTATTCTTCGTGTCCTGCCCGTCCCTCCCCCGCCTGCCCACACTCCTCCTGCGGATCTACGGCCCCTCATCCGGCGCGTTCATATCCCGCACGCGGGAGCTGCACATCCTGCGCATCCTCCAGTCGTCGCGGTACCGCATCGGGCCGCGCGTGTACGGCACGTTTGGGAACGGCCGCGTGGAGGAGTACTTCGACTCCACGACCCTCACCGCGGCCGACATGCGCGACGCGCGGGTCAGCCGCTGGATTGGCGCGCGCCTGTGCGAGCTGCACTGCGTCGGCATCGATGCCGGTGACGGGGCGTCGCCTTTCGCGAAATGCGCGAGCGGGGGCTGGGAGATCGGGGCGGAGGAGAACGTCAGAGCGTGGATCAAGCCTGCTCGCGAGCTGCTGGCTTTGCCCGCTATCTCCGACGCCGTTCGGGCAGATCTGGACTTGGAGGGCTTTATGGTGCTCTGGGAAACGTACATGCGATGGCTCAGGGAGCTCGAGAAGCGCGAGGGCGCCAGCAAACGGGTCTTTGCGCACAATGATCTACAGTACGGAAACCTGCTTCGTCTGACGCAGGTGCCGGAAGGCGCGCCCGAGCACCATCAGGTATGCCTGCCCCTCCTCTCACCCCAATGCCAATGCGCTGACTGTCCATCCATCCATCACAAGATCATCGTAATCGACCTCGAATACGCCTCCATCAACCCCGCGGCGTTCGACATCGCGAACCACTTCACGCAGTGGACCGCGAACTACCAGGGGGCGGTCCGCGGCATGTACGACCCCGCGCGCTACCCCGCCCCCAGCGCGCGCCGCAACTTCTACCGCGGGTACCTAGAGGCGCAGCTGCCGGAACCGCCGCAGTTGGGCGCAGAGGGATTGGAGCGGGCGCTCGAGCGGATGGAGCGCGAGGTGCGCGTGTGGGGCCCCGCGACGCACGCAATGTGGGCGGTTTGGGGGGTCGCGCGGGCGCGGGACGGTGTGGAGGGTGGAGACGAGGCGGAGGCGGAGTTCGATTATGTTGGCTTTGCGAAGTGTCGCATGGAGATCTTCCGGCGGGAGGTCGAGGCGCTGGGCGTCCCGTTAGATGGTTGACGATTGGGCGATGGCGCTGGGCAGGTGGCGGTTGTGGTGCTGTATACTACGCGTGTTGTTTGAGGGGGGATCACGACGCACGAGCATATAGCCCTGTCTTGTATTCCGCATGATAGTAGACATATATCCACATCACAACATACTTCTATCGTCCCGCCGCGCTCGCCCTGCAGCTCGAATCGATCCCCACTACAAATGACAGCGCGAAAACAACGTCGCCAGCCCAAACACCACTCCAGACCGACCACGCAGGTGCTAGTAAGCTCGCCCTCTGTCCTCCCTTCCGTCCTGATAATGTCCCTCGATGACCAACCATCCTAGAGATCAAGACCTGTCATTCGCGCCGAGCACGAATGGCAGGCGGGAGCTCGAGGGGGACATGCATCGCGGGGCAATTCCGCGGAGACGGGCCATACTCGCACTGGGAGGTGGGAAGGGGATAGGAAAAGAGGGGATAGGAAAAGAGAAAGGAAAGACGGGCGCGTCGAATTAAGGGCTGAGGCCTGGGCCTGTGATCAGCGTGAAGGGCGAAGGTGAAGAGGGGGGCTGGTCGCGTTCTCGAACCTGGTACCGAGTCACCAGACGAACCCCGCTAAACCCGCCGGCCCCAACAGCACGCAAGGCGCACGCATGAACGCACGTCTGGTCCGGGTACGCCGTCGCCACAACTGCTGCTAGCCCCGCGCGCAAATGGCAGGCTGGCGAGCACCGGACGCGAGATGGTGTGCCCTGCGTCCGCCGATGCCTGCGCATGCTGGGCTATCAGACTATCAGCACCGGCCCGCCCGCACGCGGGCAGCGACGTAGTATGCTGGCCGTTGTGTTGGTGAGGCCCGGCGCGCCTTGTTCAGCGCGTGCTTGTGACCCCGCGAGCCCATACCCACCGTTTCAAGCGGAGGTTCGGGGGCCGTGGGGGAGCGCGTCCGTCGCGCCACCCGGTCGCTGCTCGCCCGACTTGTGCTGGTCAGCCGCCTTTGCGGGCGGTTGCGCCATCGTGCCCACTGTGCGATGGATGTGCTTGCGCTCCACAGGTTGAGCGGCTCAGGATGGGCCCTCGAGAACAGCGGCGGGCCCGCCACGCAATATTAATGGAGCACACGCCAGCAGGCTTGCTTCTCCTCGCCCCGAGGCCCCGCTGTGATCTGCAATAGGGGCGTTAACTGATGCGAATGGGAGCGGGTGCGTGCGCGGTGAACATGCGCGCTACGTCTCCACGACGAAAAGTATCTCCAGCATAGCAACGTACGCACCATGTTCGGCTGCGAACACGGCGCGGGAGTGGCTTGCTGCTTCGCGACAGTGGAGACCCAGCGACGTCCCTCGCCCTCCCTCCCTGCTCCACGAGATCTGCGGCAGGTCTGCATTGGCAGTCTGATCAGCTCGCTATCCCACACGATCGTGCTCGCAGTATTCGCAACTACGCACCGTGCTGGCCGCGAACACAGCGAGAAAGTGGCAAAAGACCCAGGGGTCTCCCAGCGAGTTGGCGCGGGCATGGGCGGTCGGCTAGCGGTGGAGCAGAAGCAGGTCGCCTGCGGACTGTGGAGCGCCCAAACGAGCTAGCAGCGCCTGGGCTGATGCAGGGAGGAGGATGGGGCGGCTCGAACGAGGATGGGCCGTCTTTATGGGCCTTCGATGCGGGGCTGGAGCAGAGGCGCTGTGGAGATTAAACCACGCTTCCGTCGGATGCGCGGCCCGAAGTGCGGCCGGGTCTGGGCCGCGGGATGACGCAGGCCCAGGCCGCCACGAGGCACTATCGCGCAATCGGCCAACTCATCTCCCCTTCTGCCCTCCCCACTCCTTTGCAACCTGCCTTTAACGCCCAGCGACAGACGAGCAGCGACAGAGCAGCGATGAGCATCGCCCAGCGCCGCCCGGCCCCCGCGCCCCCCATCGACACCCAGCGCCGCCCCCACATCTCCGCCGCCTACCGCACCCACACCGCCCCCGCGAGCGTCCCCGCCCCCCAGCAGCAGCGCCGCCCTCAGACGAGCAGCGCGCACACGAGCCCGAGCCCGTCGCCCACGTCCGCGCGCCCCGGGCTCGCGCGCCATGCCAGCAGCGCGGGGCCCCGGAGCCCGCAGGCGGGCGCGGGGCTCCACAGGATCGCAGCGAGCGCGCCGCACTCGCCCGTCTCGCGCTCGCCGCCGCTGCCTCCCGTACGTCCTTTTTTCTGACACGAAGCACGATAGGAAAAGCGGCTGACGGCGATCTGGCAGGCGCGGCACGCGGGGAAGGCGGGCGAGGACGCCCCGATCGCGATGGACATCTTCGCGCAGATCCTCGAGCTCGACGACGACGCCGCGCACGAGTGCTCGCGCGCGCTCGTCGCTGCGTTCTTCGAGCAGGCGCGCGAGGCGCACCGCGACATGCTCCGCGCCTAGTGAGTCTCCGCTCCTCTCGTTCTCCCCCTGCCCTGCCCTCCTTCCCTGCCCTCCTCCCCTCCCCCTCCATCCCCTTTCCCTTGTCTTCTCCCTCGCCTGAAGAACGCGCTAACCCACCCCCAGCGCAGCCAACGCCCCCGCCGAAGTCGCCGCCCTCGGGCACTTCCTCAAAGGCTCCGCGAGCGCGCTCGGCGTGCAGCGCCTCGGCGCGACGTGCCAGGACATCGAGCACCACGGGCAGCTCGCCGCCGCGCCCAGCGGCAACAACGAGGCGATGGCAAGAATTGGGCGGTTGCTGGGCCGCGTGGAGGGCGAGTGCGTCGCGGCGGAGCGCTGGCTGGGGCGGTGGTACGCCGAGGAGGGGTAGGGGTTCTTGTCCTGTTTTGGCCCGGGGTCTCGTCCTGGAGATGAGAGCGACGCAGGAGGGGGAGGGGGGGAGCGAGTACACGCACGCAGAGCAGGAGCAGAGGAGCAGACCGCAGAAAAACGCAGCGCCTTTCCATGCCCATTCCATTCAGCCCATTCCATCCATTCGCCTATCCACTATCTATATTTCATCATCGCATCAGCACGCACCTGTCCCACCGCACACACGTTCACGTTTTTGCCGCACAGTCCCATTGCGCCACATCCCACACTGCCACACGTATTCTACGCGCGCCCTACCTAATCGTATGCCCCATGTACCCGCCCGCGGCGGCGTGTAACTTACGCATATCCTATCTGATCTTCTTGCTTTTTGTTTCTTGCTTCCTATTTGTGTGCGTGCGTGTGTGGGCGGTGTGGGCGGTGGAAGTGGATGAGCTGTAAGGATCCAGGATGGATTTGGATTGGATTTGGGTCAAGTTGGTTCGGTGGCGGCGGCTCGAACTCGTCACGTGATGCAATGTTGAGGTCAGCTCCATTTACTCGTCTCCAACCGCTCTCCACGTCTTATCGCTGGACCCCACTTCGATTGGTCTCCCAAAGGCAGACCGCGCTATTTGTTTGCGTTGGAATTGGGGCTTCCTGGGGATATCGAGAGGGTCGAGCGAGGCTTAGACGCTATAGGCTATAGCATAGCTATTAGCGCACTTTCGGTGTACATATCACTCGAAGCAGCTCGCCTTGTTCTTTCCCTTCGTTCTGGTGCCTTGTGGGATCCCCTCCCAGCGTGCGTGTGTGCGGTGGAAGGGGTGAGGTGGCGGAATTTGGTGGTGGCGATTCGAACTAGCCACGTGATGCGACTTTTGCGGGCGAGATTCAAATTCAAATTGGGTCGAGGCCAACTCCATCTTTCTCATCTCCCAACATCAGCATCTTCTCTCTGTCCCCCATCGATGTCGATGTGGCTTGAAGATGGTTGACCTCGATTTCATATCTCGCCAATATGCACTTCGCTCTCCGCCTGCGGCAGCACACTGCACAGTGACTCCACGCTGAATTCCGACCAAGCGACGATGCGCCGCAGTCGACTCTGCTCTCCACAGAGCGGACTTAGTGCGCTCAAAGTGCGTATCCCCTCACCGCCGAGGATGGCGACGGGTCTCCGCCGCGCGCAGGCATGACCACGCCCCCGCCGTGTTCGCCCCGCGAACAGGGTGCGCGCGTGGTTCGATCATGTGCGAGACCTCGGCGGAGACACGCGCCAGGCCCGCGCGCACGCCGATTGGGCGATCGCGTGCAGGATGGGGTGGGATGGGGATGAGAGAGCACCTGCCCTTCTCCCCCTCCTTCCCTTCTTACCCCTGCCCTTTCTTCCCCTTCCCTGGTTCTCCCACGATAAGAGCTGACACTTATCTCCACCCAGCGCAGCCAACGCCCCCGCCGAAGTCGCCGCCCTCGGCCACTTCCTCAAGGGTTCCGCGTCCGCGCTCGGCGTGCAGCGCCTCGGCGCGACGTGCCAGGACATCGAGCACCACGGCCAGCTCGCCGCCTCCCCCAGCGGCAACAACGAGGCGATGGCCAGGATTGGGCGCCTGCTGGGCCGCGTGGAGGGCGAGTGCGTCGCGGCGGAGCGCTGGCTCGGGCGGTGGTACGCCGAGGAGGGGTGAGCCGCCGAGGGGGTGGGGGTCTTGTCCGTTTTGGGGGGGTCTCGTCCTGGAGATGAGCGGGGAGGAGGGGGAAGAGGGGAGCGAGTACACGCACGCAGGAGCAGAACGCAGAAAAACGCAGCGCCTTTCCATGCCGCCATTCCATTCAGCCCAATCCATTCCATTCGCCTATCCACTGTCTATATTTCATCATCGCATCAGCACGCACCTGTCCCACTGCACACACGTTTTTGCACAGCGCTACATCCCACGTATTCTACGCGCGCCCTACCTAATCGTATGCCCCATGTACGGCCGCCCGCGGCGGCGTGTAACTTACGCATATCCTATCTCCTATCTGATCTTCTTGCTTCTTGCTTCTTGTTTCTTGCTTCTTGCTTCCTATTTGTTTGCGTGCGTGTCTGGGCGGTGGAAGTGGGTGAGCTGTACGCAATGGCAAGGATTGGATCTGGATTTGGTTCAAGTTGATTCGTTGGTGGTGGCTCGAACTCGCCACGTGATGCGAGGTTCGAGGTCAGCTCCATTTTTTTGTCTCCAACCACTCCACACGTCTTGTCGCCGGAATCCACTTCGACGAGTCTCCCAGAAACAGACCGCGCTATTTGTTTGCGTTGGAATTGGGGTTCCCTGGGGATATCGAGAGGGTCGAGCGACGCTCGGACCCTATAGCATAGCTATCAGCGCACTTTCGGTGTACATATCCCTCAAGGCAGCTCGCCCTGTTCTTCCCCGTCTTTTTCTGGTGCCTTACGTTAGACTGGGGGATCCCTTTCCCAGCGTGCGTGTGCGGTGGAAAGGGCGAGGTGGCGGAATTTGGTGGTGGCGATTCGAACTAGCCACGTGATGCGACATTTTGCGGGCGAGATTCAAATTGGGGTCGAGGCCTGCTCTATCTTTCTCATCTCCCAACATCAGCATCGGTCCCCCATCGATATCGATGTTGACTTGAAGATGGTCGACCTCGATTTCATATCCCGCCAATATGTACTTCGCTCTCCGCCCTGCCGCAGCACACTGCACACTGACTGCACGCTGAATCCCGACCAAGCGAAGATGGGCCGCAGTCGACTCTGCTCTCCACAGAGCGGACTTGGTGCGCTCAAAGTGCGTATCCCCTCATCGGCTAGGACGGCAACGGGTCTCCGCCGGCGCGCAGGCATGACCACGCCCCCGCCGTGTTCGCCCCGCGAACAGGGTGCGTGCGTGGTTCTATCATCTGCGAGACTTCGGCGGAGACACGCGCCAGGCCCGCGCGCACGCCGATTCGGCGATCGCGTGCAGGATGGGATGGGGTGGGGATGAGAGAGCACGGGGATGAGAGAGGGCGGGGATGGGTGCGCGGGGTAGGTCTCCTCTGCCCTGGGCGCGAGACCCACCGCCGTGTTCGCGCGCGAACAGGGCGGGTGCGTGGCTCCGCTGCGACTTGGGCAGGGAGACACGGCGCTGGTGGCAGGGCCGGTTTCCCTGCGCTGACACCTGCGGTGCGGGCACCACCGATTTTGTGCGTTTGCATGGTGGATCGATGGGCGCCTAGTGAGTCCCCTTTGCCTCTTCCCCTCTATTTCTGCCCCCCCCCCCCCACCTGATCAAGACGAGCTGGCATTTAACTTTCAGCGCGGCCAACGTCCCGGCGAGCTCGTGGTGCTCGTGCACTCCCTCAAGGCTCCGCGTTCGCACTCGGCGCGACATGCCAGGACATCGAGCACCACGCCATCTCACGCGACGGCAAGAATTGGACGCCTGATAGGCCGCGGCCGCGCAGAGGGCGAGTGCGTCGCGGCGGTACGCCGAGGAGGGGTGCGCCCCGCCGGGTTTGGTTGGAGTTCTCGTCCAGGGGATGAGAGCGAAGGAGGAGTCCCAGTGCGCGTGCACGCTATATCCCGTACCCTATGCACGCACGCGCATATGTCCCATGTATTCTAGCCCGCCCGAGGCGCGGTAACTTACGCATATCCTATCTGAATCGTCTTGCATCTTCTGCTCGCGGGCGCATCGTGTGGCTGTGAAGTGTTGGCAACTCGAACTCAGTCACGTGGTGGTGTTCGTTTTGGCTAACGCTGACCATGATTCTACGTTCGTGGCCTCTTTACTACGATACTTACTTGCAATAAACAAAGCTCCAATTTTCTACCACATTCGACTCATTGCCCGCGCTTAGATATAAACTTACTCGTGCTTGTGCTGGCCCTTCAGGATAATATAGATTTCTCGAAGCGCTGCGACATCCAACTTTGGGAAGGCATTGGAAGTAAAGTACAGCATAGGTGTAGCCAGAAAGGAGGCAGAGGAAACTAAATGGCGGTACCTGAGTAAAAGTAAGTATAAGAGGAATTTTCAGATATGTGGGAACCACTCGGTCCACTGGACCGTTTCCAGCGCTGGCTTGGGAAGAGTCGACAACTCCAAAATAGCAATCATGATTAGTACGTATCGAGACATTATTAATACATATGCCCCGAGATTGAGAACAATGAAAAGAAAATAGCGTATGGATTGAGAGCACCGCGTGTCTCGCGATGGCAATTGGCCGGGCACGCATTCTTGTCCTATTGAGCACGCTAAAACGTTTGTGACATGCCTCACCAAGAGGATGCAACCCGGAGTTGCAGTTACCATAAGAGAACACCCACGCCACACCCTTTGAGACAACAGAGAATCAAACTCGGCCGACCAGGAGATACAGTGAATCGCCCCGAATGCTACACCGAGCAACAGAGGGGCGCCATAGGCGAAAGCACTGAAAAATGAGAAGCGAACACCCTTGATGGGTTCTTCAACGAGACGCACCCCGGTGAAGAAAACGGGCACCCGTGTCCATTTCGACAAGTCGATGGGGACGGGACTAAGAATTGAATGGGTTCTATATCTCTCCGCCGTCTCGTTTGTGCTGCAAGTGTATGCTAGTACAAACAATGATTAATTTTAAAAAATTGTGCATTAGTGAAGAGGGGATAACACACCCGCAACACATTGCTGTATTGGAATGGGCCGTTCGGTTCCAAAGGGTTTGCTCCACCAGAACCCGTACATCGCTACGATCATAAGCGTGTAGGATAATGTGACCACCTCGAATTCTGTTATAGGCAGTTTTTGCATTGGCCTTGCGATGCACTGTGTTACAAACCACAAGGTTTGAAAAATGGCATATATCATTGAAACTGTTCCAGCTTTGCTTGTGGCCTGAATTTCGGCTTCGAGAGGCGCGATGAGTTTGCCACTGGCGACGAGACGCTCCACATCCCTTCGTGAGAGCGGGCGGAGTGGCTTATCACCATCGAAATAATGAAAGCCTCCCATAATAATGAAGAAACCATGAATGATAGTCCATGCTGCAACATGTGCATCAGTGAGTAAAATTGCAACATAACAGACACATAAGGCACACATACGTCTACGATGGTAATGACCTGAGTGCGCCGCGGGAAATCTTTCTACGTCCATAGTTTCGACTATTTCTCCATTTGATCTGTTTAGCTCAGCTGTTGCTGAAAGCTCTTCGAGGTCCCTGGCTATCCGCTTAGCAGTGATCCACTGCTGAGCGGCCCACCAAAGGAAGAACTCTGGGATCGTGAGAGCGGCCAAGGTGATCATGATCGAATCTACTTGGGCCGCAACCCATTTGCGAATCGCGATTTTCCGGGAGATACCGGGTTCAGAGACATGGGGCACATTCCTGTGTACCGCTACCCAGGCACAGGCAACAATTGTTCCAAGACACCCGTAAACTATATCGCTTGTCTGCCGACAATTGTTGATATCATCGCAAGCGCTATACAGGGGGTTGCCACTGCTGCTGTTTGACATGGGAGACGCGATAGATGCAAGACAGAAGAAAAATAGACTGGCGGCCGGAGCGCGAAGAACGTCTCAGAGCGGAGGTTGCGCTCTGTGTCTTGAGCTGCTCCCACAGGGAGAAATAAGAGACAGCTATATAGGCTTATTGGTGGCACGAGGCAGTGAGGTTCTCATCTAATCGTACAAGCGCTTAGATAGACTCAAGCAGGCTTATCGGCCGCGCTGATTTGGCCGCTTCGAATTCGCGACATGCATGACGGATATCACGGATTTTCAGTGACATCTATCTCTTTTGCGCATAAGCGCATGCGGGTTTCTCTCTCTGCTGTGCTGGGCTAGTATAAGAGGCAGGGTCAAGGTAGGGCGATGAGAGGGTGGCAGTGGCAGCAGGTCAAATCTGAACCTAAGCACGTGACATATAGAAGCAGTGATTGCCAATTTGAGTGTGACGTTCTCTGCGGTGTTCCTGACTTATACCACCACCATTAGCGAACTAAATCAGCGACAGGCTGCAGCAATTTGAGCCCTTGCGACCAGTGGCAGAGAATATCCGCATTGCAAGGCCTGCAAATTGCAATTATAACAAGTCATACAGGCTGAGATTGATGGCAGATGCTTGACGCCTAGAATCCTAGATGCTAGAGTCTCGCTTCGCACATGATGCATGATGGGAAATCTTTACACCAGGTCCGTATTCGATCGATCACCTGTTCCTATTAGGCAGATAAGACAGGATGAGATGGAAACAGCCTCATGTGCAAACCGTCTATCGATCTTGAATTTGCTGTAATATCTGCAGAGCGTAAGGAGGCTATGCAAACACCGATCGCTGCGCACCTGTCAGCTTCTTGAGCCTGCTGGGTACCTTCTTATCATCTGCACATGCTCCGCATCATCACCCCTTCCAATAATCAACTGTCCTTACGACTACTCACGCCATGGAGCTAGCTGTACCCAACACTCATTCACCTGCAGGCCTCGGTCCAAATGCAATCTGTTTGCTGTACTTCGTTCCTCGCACCACCGCAGCCCATTGGCAGGCGCTGGATCTTTGGGGGTCTTCGCAGATCGCGGGTGATCAACAGGCATATCCTGATCCTCCTTCCGCCCCTGCGCCCACCACCAAGCGATGGGACATGATTCCTACCCCATGCACGGACTCGGGTGGATGCAGGATTCTCGGCTGGTCGTTTGTATTATCGAATCTCCCTGCTTGAAAGAAAACCCACTGCTTTCTCGACGCGTTCACACGGTGAAACAGTGGCGTATAGTCGAGTATATGCTTGTTGGTGGCAATGGTTGGTTGATACTTTCCCGTACGTATATCGCCGTTTAGTGACAATTCTGATTACAGTGCCAAACATCGATGTGTTGCGGTCCGCTACCACTGCGCCTGGGAAATAAATCACATAAATTCCTGCATCTGCACCACTCTAGACGATGAATGGATCACATCGTTTAGCGCCGAGAACGAGCACGTTCCATTCGGCACTCCTCCACATCGAGACCTCGCAGGCAAGGCGTCATCCCTGCGAAACCACTTCACGTTACGATCCACGCCGTCCTTGAGCCCTCCTGCTTGCCGTTTGTGCGCGACACAAATGGTGGGTGCGTGGGTAACGTGAACGGTACGGAGGCCGAGCATTTCCAGCCGAAAGTGGACGGAGACGGGGCGGACGTCTCTGCGGGCGTCCTCTACATATCCGGTGCTGGTACAACCGCTTGTGAGGTGCGAGACGGCAAAATAACTTCCATCTTGTACGATGGAGCATTGCAGGTGATGCGAGCAGCGAAGTGGGCGACTTGCAGGGCGGGTGCGGCGAGCATGGGGCGCACTCTACGTGTCTAACTGACCTCGTTGACCTACGAGATGAATAAAGCATCCGCCTTCAAAAGCTGCATCCAAGATGCAAAGCAGGACGGCAACCAGAAGAGATGTGGGGTAGGAGGTGGATGGAGCTTGACGCCAATCATATGCTGTACGCGCGGGGTCGGGGATCTCGGAAGAGTTGGAAAACCGACAGTTTAAAGCGCGGTGAGCCAGGAGGATGCAGCCTGCTTTGGACAAGAAGATCGGGGCTTTGAGCTAAACAATATCCTTTGGATAAAACCTGATAACTCAGCCGATGGAAGATGCAGTTTCAACGTCTGTCGTGCTCTCCCCCGCCATCTGGCTGTATGGCTCGGTGCACATGGCGCGCGTTCACCTTGAGATGAAGAATTGCGCCGTATATGGCAGCCGAAGAGAATATCTCGAAGGAGTTTGTTTCTCGACTCACTTCCGAGGGATCCAGTGGCAGGTATCAGATCTGCCTTGGGACAATGACTGAAACGGATATTAATCAAGTATGTCACAAGAATAGATTATATCCTATCTGATCTTCTTGCTCCTTGCTTCTTATTTTGTTTGTGTGCGCGCGTGCGTGTGGAAGTAGGCGAGCTGTACGCAATGGCAAGGATTGGATTTGGATTGGTTCAAGTTGATTCGTTGGTGGCAACTTGAACTCGCCACGTGATGCGATGCTTTGGGGCAGGTTCGGAGAATCGAGGTCAAGGGCCTTGGATCTGCGCTCTGATTCTGCAGCACCATCAATAAATTGCTCTATTACCTTGTGTGTGATGATGCATTGACTATCTCCCAGATCAAGCCGATTGAAGACATCATGAGTAAAATAGTAGTGTATACTTACTAAATACAGTACTGAACTTGTAAGCCTGGTGCCACGGAGTAAATGAATGTACAAGCAAGTGCGTAAAGAGTAAAAGGAGTCGCTAAAGGTGCGGGAACCACTGGGTCCACTGAACAGTTTCAAAAGCCGCCTTTGGGAGAGTAAACAAGTCCCAGATTGCAATCCCAATCAGTAGGTATCGAGATACTATGTACAGAATGCCTCCAAATTGATAAAATCTGGAAAATATCAACCGCTGGATTCTCACAAAAGGTGGTGCCTCCTTGAATGGCAAATCGCTTATCACATGCTCTTTGCCTACCAAATGCCCTACGATTAGTACAGCAAGCGTTGACGTTGTACTGAGGCAGGCTAACAGCACCGGGAGTCCTGTTACGATGATGGTACTCCACTGCCACGCCGCTTTTTTGAGCAACGAATCGAAGTCGGCCGACCAGGCGATAAAATGCATCCCACCAAATGCTACCCCCAACCCGAAAGGTACACACAGCCCGATGAAAGCCGTCAGCCAATTCCTGGTTTTAGGCGGCTCTGCGATTTTAGATTTTCGACCCCCGCAGAAAAACATGGGCACTTGCTTCCTTTTTGTGAGGTCGACTGCAGGGATATAGAACCATGTCCACGGCCATAGCTCCACGGCCTCATCTGGGTTCTCTGATGTGTTCGGAGTTGACGGGGGGATCAAGTTGTCTGTCGAAAGGCGCCCGTCGTGATCGCGTTCGGCCTCAGAGGTCGCTCGTCCCGGAGAATGCACAGACTCGGGGTCACCATGATAATCGTGCGGAGTCGTATCAGACGTGACCTCAATGTTTGCAATCGAAGTACTAGTAGAGCTTGAAACTGGGTTCTCAGCTTCCGAAATAAAGCTGCCGCGAATGTCTATAATCAAGAAATCAATATAGAATCATGCGTAGGAACTAGATTTTCCATACAAGTTTCGGTTAGCACCTCCATCTCTACAGCCGTGGTTCGGGAGTCGGGGGATGCACTAATTGCATTGGGGACTGCGTAGTAAGAATTAGTAGGCGCTATGAAGTGGGCAAGGGAGCCTAGATGCACCTGAAACGCATTTTTGTATTGGAATAGGGCGTTCAGTTCCAAATGGTTTGTTCCACCAGAATCCGTACATTGCTATGATCATAAGCGTGTAGGACAAGGTGACCACCTCAAATTCTGTAATGGGAAGTTTTTGCATCGGCCTTGCGACACACTGTGTGACAAACCACAAGGTTTGCAGAATCGCATACGCCTTTGAAACTGTTCCAGCTTTGCTTGTGGCCTGGATCTCGGCTTCAAGAGGCGCGACGAGTTCTCCACTGGCAACGAGACGCTCTACGTCCCATGGTGAGAGTGGATAGAGAGGTTTGTCGCCGTCGAAATAATGAAAGCCTCCCATGATTATGAAGAAACCGTGAGTGGTAGTCCATCCTGTCAATGTACGCCGGTAAGTAAAAATATGGCATGACTGACAGACCAGCCAGCTTACGCCTATGATGAAAATGCTCCAAGTGCTTGGTGGGAAATCTTTCTATGTCGATGATGTCCCCATTTCTGCTTTCGGCCAGTCTGTCTAGCTTAAATCTGGCCGAAAGCTGTTCGAGATCTGCGGCTAGTCGTTGAGCGAAGATCCACTGCGCGGCGGCCCACCCAACAAAGAACTCTGGGATAAGGAGAGCGGCTATTGTGACGCTGATCGATTCTCCTTGGGCCCAGAACCATTCGCAAATCGCGACTTTCCAGGAAATATCAGGTTGTGAGACTCGGGGCACATTCCTGTGCACCGCTACCCAGACACAAGCAAAAATTGTGGCAAGACATCCATAGACTATATCGCTCAGCTGTCGACAATGTTTGATATCGTCGCAAGCGTTATCTAGGGGATTGACACTGCTGCTGTTTGACATGGTAAACACAATAGCGATGCCAAGTAGATGAAAAATAGACCGTCTAGGAGCGTGCGGGAGAGGTCTCAGAGAGTTGCGGATGTGTGCGCTGTGTCTTCACGGTTGTCCTGTTGCAACATCGAGAGAAGTTTATATGCCATTCGTGAGTACCATTGCGGCTACACGAGGCTTGATCATCACTTACACATGGCAAACTCTATGTAAATGAGGCTGTCATCTGATCATACAAGCGCCTAGATAGGATCAGGCAGGCTTATCAGCGGCGCTACTTGCTGGTGGGCGCTTCGCTACACCCACCCACGATTCTTTTTTTGCGGTGATGGGCCAGGGGCAAAGCACTTCGAGCGATGACACTGGCAGTGGGTCGAATTTCAACCTCAGCACGTGACGTGTTGAACCTAATCATTAATTTTAGTGTGACTCTGCAAAGGATTGCTCACCACCACCACCACCACCCTTTGCGACCAGGTGCGAATGTCCAACTCCAAGCATTGCAAGATTTTTGCAATTGTGGCAAGTCATATGGGCTGATACTAAGTGCTTAGACGCTTAGACGCTTCGCGCTTGGCCTTTTCAGCCCCGGGCCCGTCCGATATGATTCATCGGACAATCGTGGCCAATCGTGGCCAATCGAGTTGTCACCTGTTCCAATATTAGGCAGATGAGGGCAGATGGGCCCGAAACTGCCCTAGATGCCAAGCGTTTATTGATTTAGAACTTGCTGTGATTTGGAATTCCGAGCTCTGCAAATACCCATCACCACGTACCTGTCTGCCCTCTGGGCCTGCTTGGCGCCCGCCAACGCGCTCGGGCACTTCCTCAAGGGCTCCGCAATCTATCCCCGCCTTCTTCGCTCTGCCAGAAGCGTCTACATGCGGGGTCCAGGCCGGGCTATTTCCGACCCGCAGCCGATTCCATCTTCATTCCAAAAGTGTCACCACGGCGCGCCGTCGCTCAGCAGGCCCCACACCAACGGTTCATAAGGATGTCCCTCAGTTAGCTCCAGCCGTCTCCGAATACGCAATCCCTCGCCTGCAGCAGCCGAGGCCCTGCTACATAGCTCCTTGGGAATCTTCACATATCGCAGGAGATGGCTGGCCACCCCCACTCCACTTTTGCTTCTGCTCCACCGCTAGGCGACGACCCATGCCTGCGCCGACTTGAGTGATAGGGAGATATATATTTGTCGCACATCCCGTTCGCCACCACCGTGTTCGCGCTACCGTCGCGGCGGGCGAGGAATTTTGCTCGTGTCAGGTACACGATCATTGCGCAATCGCACACGGATGTGGACGGACGGCCGACAACGCGGGTGTCCCATGGAACTCGCGGGGTGGGTGGGGCTGCGTGACGCATGCGCTGGCCATTGTGTCTACATTGGTCGTGAGCCACTTTCTCGCCGTTTACGCAGCCAAATAGAGTAGATTGCTTCTAAGATGTCCAAGGCCAGTGACGGCTCAGCGTCGGTGGTAGCGCTAGGGGTCGTCGTGGCGGACGTTTCACTGCATACGCACACCCTATACCAATCGCGATCTTCCCGCCTGAAGCAGCGCAGGTGCGCGATCCTTATGGGCCGCAGATCGCTGGTGGTCACCGCCCTATTTCTGCCCACTACAATGCTCCTGCCTGCATGGACACGCCGAAGAAGTGGCAGGGGCTGGTGCTATCCACACATCCATCCTTCGTGCTCGTGTCGGACTGGTTGCTCTACTGCAGCACATGCCTTCGCTATGCATACATCATGCCGCTGACTCTTTGTGTTTGGTCCCGAGCTGCCCTCCATGTTCCTACTACACTGCTCCGGGAATGACACGTAAGCATCGCGTCTGCCCACCCCAGATAACACGCTGATCGCTCTCCGCGCAGCCTGCAGATGAGCGTACTCTCCTTGGCGCGGTGCACAGACCAGCGGAGCTCAAAGGGCGCGGCCCCCCGCCTGCCGTTTGCGCGCGGCACAAACAGTGGGTGTGGAGCTGCCTTCGTTGCTATAGTGGCATGCCCAGTTCGAGAGCGGACATGCGGGCATGCAAGGCCGAGCCCAACGGCAAGCTCGCCGCCGCCGCGTCCCAAAGCCCAGAAATGGCGAGGGGGCACGTGGAGGGCGGGTGTGGCGAGGTGGAGCACTGGTACGC
Source organism: Athelia sp. TMB (assembly GCA_014898675.1). Classification (NCBI taxonomy): domain Eukaryota; kingdom Fungi; phylum Basidiomycota; class Agaricomycetes; order Atheliales; family Atheliaceae; genus Athelia; species Athelia sp. TMB. The sequence goes on along the minus strand of JACXVL010000046.1, from coordinate 215,979 downwards.
CGAGAACGGGTGAGTCGGCCGGGTTCGCGCCCGGGCTCTCGTCGGGAGATGGGGGTATCAGGAGGGCGGGGCGAGTGCAGGTGGTCAACTTGACGGGTGGGTACGGCGAGAATGGGGTACGCGCTTATACGCAGTTGTGCTTGATTATCCGGTATTGGCTTGAATGATAGATGCAGAGTACAAGATGGTGCCACTTGATCAGCCTGAAGAATATCCCGCAAATTATATGCCGTGTGCACGGGGCTGGGGATCTCGGAGGAGTTCGGTAACCGACAGTTTAAAGCGCGGTGAGCCAGGAGGATGCAGCCTGCTTCAGACAAGAAGATTAGGGCCTTGGGCTAAATGATTTCCTCTGGAGGAAACCTGATGCTTTGACAGCTCAGTGCACAACTCGGCTGACGCAAGATGCAGCTCTAACGTCCGTCGTGCTCTCCCCCACCGTCTGGCTGTGTGGCTGGGTGCACATGGCGTGTGCGCACCCTGAGGTGAAGAATTGCGCCATATATGGAAGCCGAAGAAAATATCTCGAAAGAGTTTGTTCCTCGACTCATTTCCGAAGGCTTTAGTGGTAAGTATCAGATCCGCCTTTGGACAATGACTGACACGGATATTGATCAAGTATGTCACAAGAATAGATTAGATCATCGCATGGTTGCAGAAGTAAAGTGGTGGCTCTTCGAATATGTGACGTTTGTTTATACGAGCAGTCACGCAGGAAGCTGTGTCGGAGAGCCGTCGCGTATGAGTAGGTAGGAGGGGTGACCTGCCAGGCCCGAATCCGAGAGAGAATCTAACGCGGAGGCCTGTAGTACCTACGCGTAGCCTGGCACCGATTTTCATCAGTACTGTCGCACGGATATTCAACGAGGATGGGAGACTCACTTGCGCGGTGAGCATTCCTTCGATCCGTTCGCTCTGGTCGTTGAGTACTGCGACTTGTTGACTGAGGGCAAGAACAGCTACACTAAGAACATCCACTGAAGAGACTTTATACTTAATGCCGTCCATATTTTCTTGGACCGACTCCACTTCTTCGTTGATGCTGTCAACTGTGTTACTGATGTTGGCCAAGTCCGAAGTGTCGAGCTCATCTACTTTGGCGCTGAGGTCGTCCATTCTGCCACTAAGGTCGTCAACCTTTTCATTGAGGCTGCTGAGCTCCTGAAGAATGGGATCCAGAGCGTGTTTCATTGCGATTGTGAACCAGGCCGGGGCCGCGGTGTTCGCTAATGGGTCGAGTTGGTCACGGTGAGCCTAGACAATTATCAACTTGATATACGCGTCATGCTCACCGTGTGCAGCTGCCATGCTGGCTCCTCCGGGGTGACGATAGATTCAAAGATAGGGAGTCCGAAGATATCTCAGAGCAAACAATCGTGTGGGGGATAAAGCTTCAAGTTTGAAATGATCACAAATTAAAGTTGCAATTTCGCGCGTAATTGCCGCCGGCCAAGACCCCAATAAATAATGATAATTTATGTATTAATCCCACAACATCACTCCGCGATCTGACTTTCTAAGCACTCGAGTGGAGGCAGCGTGATCGGCTCACCCCTCTCAACTTGGGCTCTGACTTTCGCAGCTAGAAGACGGCTCCTTTCCCAATTGACGCTGCCCTCATGAATGTCATCCTCGTCCAACAGAGGAAGCGGTAGCTTGCCAATTGACACAGACGGCTCTGGTTGGATGGAAACTTTCGCAGGCGAACTCGATGTGCTGGAGGGCTTTATGGAACGCAGGCCCTCAAGATACTGCTCTCGGATCTCTGAGATACTGTTCCATGACTCGCGTTTGGCGAGATACGCTGGTGACGCAAGGTCTGGACGCGCGCGACAGAGTTTATCGGCGATGCTGTAGCGGCGAGCTAATGTTGCAGAGCGCCTTGAGAAGCTTTCCCGGAAGGAAGCGTCTGGACTTGCGGTGGGGGCTGATGAAATCATGCAGGTACCTCGAGGGCGAAGATGAGCTGGACGGAGGGAAGTAGACGGCGGCTCTAGAGGAGTCTGGCCCATGGAAGCAGGCGATTGATCAAGAGGAAAGTTTTGATCTTCCGTTGGAGGTGTTTCAAGTTTGCGTCTTTTGCGCCGCACACCGGGGCTAGTGTCCGAGGAGGTGAGAAGTGGGGGCATCTTGAAAAGAAAGTTGTCGAGAGCGGCCAAAGGAGGCGATTGCGCCGCATCACGAACACGCTTGGACCGAGGTGGCGTCAACAAATCGGGAAAGGCGGACCCAAGTCCACCAGGGGTGCGGTCGAGATCGATCTGTCGCTTCTTGCCTTTGTTCATTTTCCTAGGAGGAGACGATTCGGGGGTCAAGGGTTCACGGTTCCTCTCTGGTGGAGGAGGTTCAATGGAGGGCCGTCCTGGCGAGACAAGCACGCCACCATTGCCACTGCTCAATTCGATGGGCGGCGAAGACGAGCGTTCCAAATTCTGACCATGGTCGGCGCCGGGTTCCGCAAACAGCAAGTGGGCAATCCGTCCGCGCTCGTCCTCCCTGTCACTGTCTGTATCATCATCGTATCCTCCATATCGCCTTTTCGCCGCAGCTTCTTCGGCATCTTCCTGTTTCTTCAGAACGCGATTCACGAAGACTCGCTCGCGCAGCGGCAGGTAATCCCGCAGCGAACGAAGCATCTTGATTATATGTCGGCTCTCAGCCCAATGTTCCGCCATTTCGAGCGCCCCTTGACCCTCGAGATTCTTCATGACGGCATCTTCATAGTCGAATTCCAAAACTTCATCCACAAGACTGGCATCCAATGCTACATCCGGCACGAGATTGGCATGGGCAGCAAGGCAGCGATTGAACATTTTTGGCATGGCTGCCCAATCGAGACCACGGAGACCCGGTACGAGAGTATTGGGAACAACACGCTGAGGCCGAAAAAGAGACACAAATGATTGGAGTTCCGGCAGTGGAGAATGGCGAAGAAGCGGAACCAGCTATAGCCACCATCAGTATCAGAGGTCATCAACCACGAAAAGCAACATACCAAATTCGTGACAACTTCGCCCCTTTGCAGCTGGGCCTGCACATCCTCCATATATTCCGCGTATTTCTTCTCCCCCATGACCACAGGGTTAACGTATACGACGGTCTTGCCTTCTGCGTTCACAGAGGAATACTTGCCGTCCTTGTCCTTGGCAGTGCCGTTTTCAACAGCGACATGGGGGCAGCGAGAGAAGCGCTCGCAGGCATGAAAACGTGTGTCTGGATTGCTGGAGGCGAGTCTGTTCAGCGTCTGGTCCGAGATTCGCTGGTAGATGCCATATTTGTATCGGTCGAGGTGAATCTGGGAACCGTCCAGTCAGAGAAAAGAGCTGACTTTCAAGGTGGGGGTAACATACCTTAGCTCCAAATTCGGCATTGATAGCTTTCAAAATATCTTCGTAGCCCCAAGTCCAAGTGTTCAAGAAAAAGATACTGTCTTGTGGAAGAAGTTTCATGAGCTTGATCAGACCTGAAGTCGCTTCTTTCTAATGAAAATACCGGGTCAATATTCCATTCATTCAAAGCTGACTCGAAACTACTCACCTTGGTAGGGGCATCAACATGCGACAGTAGGCTTGCTGTGTCAAGAAATATAGTTTGGAGAGTCTTGGTCGCCCTAGATCCGGGAGAGCACGAAGTGGATGTCGGCGAGAGGTATGGCTGCAAATAAGGGTTCTGTTTGATTTCGTCTAGAAAGGAGGGCTCGGCGCGAAAATCGCCTGTGTGTAACACAGCTCCCTCATCTCCTTCTACAAGAAACCTATTGGACAGTCAGCAGTTCGTCTAGCATCGTCCGATGAGATTGAAGTTTACACACATTACAGCGCCTGGACAGTGATTTGCATCAATTAGGGTAACAGTAACACTTCGAAGATCATCCAAATAGAAAGGTGTCGGTGTATTCAAGGGGACTGATTTCTGTGGCACTATTAGTATGGAAACTGCAGCTTTTGAAGAGAGAAACCTACAAGCAGATCCCTCGACCCCGTATAATACATTTCGCCATCTGGCATAACGCGCGGAGCGACCTTCAAGTGAGAAAATGTGCGCAGCTTCTCAGTTCTCAGCTCCTGTTCGTGTAGCGCGCGCTCGCCGTATACCTCGTGCCTCAACAGCATTTCTTTCGCATCGGGCGAGCATATGACTATATATCCAAACGATTTGGCCGAGAGTCCGTTGATATGGTCCGTGTGGGTATGAGTCAACAGATGCAAGGCAGGCGCGGCCCCTAAGTTAACAGAGTCTGCAAAGTCATCGACGCGGATATTATATGGGAGAATGAAGGCATTGTATGGAGTTCCCGGTGGCATATCAGATAGTAGATGTTAGGATGTCTATACCATGATCAGAGGCTGAGAATAACCCTTCCAATGGGTTGGTAGGAAAATGGCTCGGGACCAAACGCGATCACAAGTTGATCACGGTCACGGGTCTGGCGTGCCTGAACGTTTGTCACTGTTTGTCGCTGACTCGGATTGGGCCGTACTGCCCGTTTGAGTTTGATTGCTTTTTGCAATCCACCTGGCCTATATGCAGATCCTGGGTCTTGTCATATTTGCACCTTGGCACAAAGGACCCAGCCTGGAAGAGCTCTCATCGCGCCTCCTCAAATTAGAGCTTGGTAATAAAGCGGAATTCCTCGAGCTGCGGGGTTTGGGGGCTGCCTGAAGGATGTGCTCTCGTTGCGCGAGCTGAGTCCCGACATTAGCGCAAGCCTCATCGTACCGCAATGTCCAGATGTAGACGGCGGAATCCTTGCTCTGAACCTCAACAAAGTCACGTTCACAATGGCATAAAATGGAAAGCCAGATTTTGGGGTATGTCCTTTGGGGAGTTTTTGAAGTCAAACCACTGAAGAGAATTGAGTCAACGGACAGAGACGAATTGGCGATATCAGTTCGCTTGGTTGTCTCGGATACCCTGTTGGCTCCCAAAGCGGAGAGCACGCGTATTGATTTGTTGGATGAGGGTGTAGAAAATATCATCAATTGAGTACAAGTGCGATAATAATAATTGCAATCTACTATAAACGCGTGACTGAGAAGGAGGTACAAGTCAGAAAGTGGCATCAGAGCCGATGCATGAGTAGACGTACTGGATAGCAAATAATAATAGGCGATCTCAGTCAAGCACAGCGGCATCCTCATACGCATTTCTACATAACATCATCAGTGGGCAGCTCGCACCTCTAAACATGTTAGATACTCACGGATGCGATACACTTGTTGAGGCAAGCGCAGTCTGAGTTATAGGTGCATTCCTGGCCGTACTCCTGCCACGGGCAGCTGGTGGGCGCAGGTGCGGGGGAGGCAGCGACGAGGGTGGCGACGAAGGCCACGGCGACGAAGAGGGTCGATTTGAAGAATTGCATTGTGGAAGAGCAGTAGAATGTGAATGAGGTTGAAAGCTGGGTGAGGTGTGTAGGGCTGTTGGAAATTTTCCATTTGGGTGGCCCTCCTTATATACCGTCGAGCTCCAATGAGGCGCAGAGAGGTTAGTGCTTATGGAGTTAATGGAATCTGTGGTCGAGGTTCGAGTTGGAGCCTTTGGTAAGCCGGATCAGTGGTCGACGGCGACGGGATCAACGGATACTGCCTGGCAGTGCCTGCATCAGAGAAAAGCGATGCGCTCCGCTGGGCGCCTAAATCTTGGAGCGCCATAGTAGCGAAGAATCTTCACAGTTGAGTCATGTCGTTCGCAATGTGCATAACTAACATGCGTCAGTGCGAAAGAATACACGGATAAGGCAGAGAAGAGAGCAGAAACTTGTTTAATCCACACCACGCATCGCTGGCCAGGGAAATAACAAACATGTGGTGAGTCGTGATGCTGATGCCCAGAGGTGGCGCTCGCGTATACCCTCCAGCTCCTCCGGAAAGCGAGAAACCAGGGCTTGGCGCGAGTATGGTGCGGTGATATATAGATGACATCGTTGTAATTCGGTGTTCTCGGCTGGTCATTCAACCAGATCAATTGTAAGAAAGCAAGCGCAAATAACTGCAAGGCTGGTGCCAGCGGCAGCCAGATTCAAGATAGGAGGTCGAAGATATCAGCAATGCTCCAACCGCGGCGCTAACATCGAGACAAAGCACCATTCCAGTACAGCAATTGCGTGTGAAACCGAATAGGATGAAAAATCGATCCACCAGTGCGCGATCATGGTTTCGAAGGCGGCAAGCAGCCGAGCAAGGGTAAATTGGCCTATGCGAACCGATTATATTCTTTTTATGGGGGTAACAGAGGGTAGAATGCGCCAGTCGTTGCTGCGATGGCTAATGAGCGTTCATGTCGAGCACGCAAAGTGTTGTCCCGACTGGCCTGCCTCATCAGCCCCAAGGCATGACCAAAATACAAAGCTCATGAAAAGCGGAAGACTCGCTGAGGCCTGGTGATCTAAGTGTCAATTTGAGGTTGCTCGGTGACTGGGGAACTCGTCGGGTACACCTAAAAGTGTAAGGAAATTCCGGCGACGTCATTTCGAGTAGTTTCTCTACCGTAGCGATGATATCTACAAGGCAGTAAGGTAAGTGTCTATCTAGCAAAACACAAGATATTTTGAAGCTGACCTGAAGTCGGAAGACGCAGGGGAGAAATGCACCAAACTGCCCCGCCTTCGTTGATGTTGAAGTGGTAGTGGATGGATGGGTATGCGCCCTTGGTCCAGCAGGTCTTTATCACGAATGGGCGCGCGCACACCATGTGAAGGTGCTCGTCTCCGTTCGGCATGCTTGAGCCAATGGTCTCTGCTGGATAATAAGGACCGCCAAGAGCTGCTGGCCTAACTGTGGCCACAATTGGCCCGTACCAACGTGCTCAATACCCTGATACCCCGACACGCGCTCCCGCTTCTCCAGCTGCACGGTGGCTCCCAGGTCCCGTCCAGCTTGTGGCTCACGGGACTCGCAAGCGTATGGCTGATGGCATTCTCTTCGCGAGCAGCGTCGGGCGGCTGACACCCGCGAAGTATACAGCAGGGAGAGTGTAGGTTACATCCGAGTGCGCATGCTATCCTTTGAACTTCCAGCACGCAGGGAGCTGCTACGCGTGTAGGTGGATACCGAGGTAGTCGAGCCGTTCTCCAGCATGAAATACTGTAATGGCCGAAAGTGTCGAAGACCGAGAGGGCGAGGATGCACATTCTCTGCCCGTGCCGTTTCGCTCCACTTTTACGCATCTCCTGATTCGGTTGGTGCGCCCAATATCTGCGCGAGCGCGCGAGGTTTTCCTTCACAGCACAAGTGGTACCGTGGTGATGAGAGGAACCAGATGGGATGAATTATGTGGTGGCCCGGAAGCTTCCAAATAGCCTTGTCGAATTCAGAGGCCGCGCTTGCGTAAAGCTCTGTTTTGAATTGAGAATGGAAATTGAAGGCCAAAAAGTCCGGAGAAGGATTCATGATGCGATGACCCACGAAGCGAGACGATCCTTAGGCGATGTATGAACGGATCCTGAACGAGCGGCATGTTTCTTCTCGACATCGGAGGGAAGTGATATTATGCCGACAGCGAGCGACGCATGAAAGTGCGTCTTTTGTAGACTAGTCCGCGCGTGCGAAGGAAAGTGTTGGTGAGGAATGGTGCAACACTCTTGCCAGCGTCGCGAAATTCATGGGCAGCTATCGCATTGACAATGAGGTCCCGTCCTTGCAGGAGATGGAATATGGTGATGGTGAAGATGAAGTTCAACCTCCTGGAGGTGGGAATTTGCTTGCGGAACTGGAAGAGAAGGTGGTTCGGAAGTTGGGTAATAGGCGCGTGCAGCTCGTAGACTAGAAGACCCCACGCCTGGAGGATTGACACTGGATGATTCTTTTCATATCTATATAAGAAACATTATCAATATCGTCGACGAAGAATAATGGGGTAGACCGTTACTTGTTGGGCGGGACACGACCTTGACCTCCTGTGCTCCTCCTTCTTTCCCGTTCTCAGTACGATCCTCAGTCGGGGGACACGACCCAGACCACTTGCGCTCCTCCTTTTCCGTTCTCAGCCCTCAACATCAATCGGCCTCTGACTCCTCCCCCTTCTCTCGTCCAACGTGTCTCAAAAGTGGGGTGCTACAACCAGCACAGGTAATGGAAACAGCGGTGGCTGGAGCAAAACAAGTTCCAGCCGCTTCAGCGCGCACTCGCGCAGGATACGAATCCTACTACTTCCAAATTCCTCCTCGGGGAAGATACGGCGAAGGTAGTGCCCGATCTTTGGACATGACTACTGTTAGCCTGACTTCTGCGCTGAGGGCGCACATAGAGCTCAGGGTGTTGCACGGAGTCTTGGGATATATCTCAGGCGAGCGGGCAGATATGAGACTCGAAATGGAGACTGCAGTCGAGCATGCCTGACAGCGGACACAGCGAAGACGACTGGGGAAATGGGAAATCAGGCGAATATCTCTCTGTGTGTGCAGCATCCGGCGGTCGTAGTATGTGGCCAATCCATAGTAATAGTATCTTCGTCCTTCAATCAGCCCAAGCTGCCCTGCAGAAAGCTCCAGCGTCTTCCCTCGATCATCCCGCCCATTGGTACGTAGTAGATCCTCTCAAACCACTGTGAGCTGACATAGTGGAAGAATTTGGAAGGCAGAGGATGACAAGCTTAAAGAATGCAAGAAAGGCATGACAAATTCCAAAGAAGATGACGATCTGGAACTACTGGCTTGACGGAGCTTGGTTGGGCGTTGAACGCTGCTGAGCGTGGGGTCATCGGACTTCGGATGTCGGCAAGCCACACTGGCAGAATAGTTGACACGACCAACGCGCCGCTACTTAATCGACATTGGACAACGATACTCCAGTCTCCAGCTATATCCGTTACAGTAATCGAAGTTTGGGAACGGTTCATCGCTGGCCTTGCTCCGCACCCATTATCACCGCTCATCCACGCAACACTGTCACATCCACCCTCGCCTCGGTCATAACGGACAAGCCAACTATCACACTCCGTATTCGACAGTGTGAAGGGTAAGTATATGATGAATTCAGTTCAAAAACGGCAAGCTCGGACCGACATCAAAGGTCATTGACATGATGCAAATGGTATTGCATAGCCAACCGCTCGAAGCCACGCCTGGGATCCACAGCACGACGATAGGCTCCGTCTCATATTGGACCGCTCGCAAATCCTCCAAAGCTTCTCAGCGCATCCCAGCGCACACCCATTTAACCTTACCTCGCCATCCTCTATCTTTGCATCAAGCTAGACAACGATCGAGTCTCCTGCCGTGAGTCAAACTATATCGTCTATGGGATGTGCCTAGGCTAAGGCGTCTCTCAAGATCATGTTCAAAACGAGAAACACATCAGGGCATGCAACAGTCATCAATGTCAATGGTGATTATTACGATGCGAAGGACACCGATCACCCGAAAAGTTTGCCATGAACTACTCGCACCTGAAATTTGGCACTGACGTTTCCTTCAGAAAGGAGAATCCATAAATGGATGAAGCCCCCCGATACCTCACCAAATTACAATGAAGCACGAAACAAGCATCAGGCGGGGACTGGAGCGTGGTTGATCGATCGACCAGAGTTCTCGCGATGGAAGGAACAGGCTGGTTCAGTCCTATGGCTCTATGGCGGTCGTATGTGTTCTCCGCCAGATATCTTCCAGTCGGTCTGCAGCTGAACCCTTATCATAGCTGGCTGTGGAAAGACCATCTTGTGGTATGCAGTATTGGTGTATGGAAATGCGGACACTGATTTCATTTTCTGCAGCTCATCTGTCATCGAAAACGTTATCAGTTTCTGCGAGTTGGCGCCATCTGCCCGAGGTTACGCGTACTTCTTTTTCGACGGAACGAGGGCCCAATCAGATGCGTTGAACTACAATGGTCTCATCCGCTCCATCATCACGCAGCTGTCGGATAGATGCGATAATAGGATGCCTAATGTGTTAGTGGAGATGTACAACAAATGCGACGACGGGCACCGAGAGCCTCTCAAGAGCCAGTTTCAAAATACCCTTTCAGGAATTCTCAAGATTTTTGACAGCACTTACATCGTCATTGACGCGCTGGACGAGTGCATCACCAAGACCGATTTGCTGAAGTGGATACGTTCCGTGACCGCGGAGAACTCAACCAAACTCCACCTGATGTTCACAAGTCGCCCCGAGCCGGACATCGAGCACGGCCTCGCTGCTTTGTCTAATATTCACAAGGTTTTCGTCGGCCATCAATCTACACTCGGCGACATCGATGCCTATCTGAATGCGCGCCTTCAATCTACCGAGATGGACAAGTGGTGCGAACCCGAAAAGCAGGAGGTCAAAAGCACTCTTTCGAACGGTTCTGGCGGAATGTGAGACAAAATTCGGTTTTCATGGTGCCAACCTGACATCGTCTTAGGTTCCGATGGGTGTCCCTGCAAATGGATGCTGTGACGAAATGTCACAACAGGGCGCAGTTGACCCGTCAATTAGCAACCTTACCCAAAGACCTCGATGCGACATACAAAAGGTTATTCGAAGAAAGCGACCATGCAGATGCTTTGGTGGTATTACTACAATGGCTTGTATTTTCTGAAAGTCCAATGACGGTGCAAACACTCGCGGAGGTTCTAATGGTAGATTTCAACGAAAGCAGCGTTCCAGTGTACAACATCCTTATGAGGTATAAGAGGCCTGCAGATTTACTACACATCTGCTATGGGTTGGTTACCGAATATAAAGGTGTGAGACTTCGCGACTAAATTCTGGATACCATGCTGACGGAGACTAGGAACCGTAAAAGTTGCGCACTTTTCTGTCAAGGAATATTTCATCAAACATATTGCTAGCAAGCAGCTTTCACACTCTGTCATCGCTCAAATTTGCCTTGCGCAACTTCTGCATTTCGATAGGCCCAAAATCATCGATTGGGATCGTACAAATTTCCGTCTCAATTACATCGAGTCCTCGTTCCCGCTAGCTCCATATGCGGCATTGAACTGGGTCTTCCACTTTCACTCTTCTGGCGCAGCTTCTACCCATTGTCCTCCTCTTCACCAGTTGCTCACAAAGCTATTCACATTGCCTTCAACTACTTGGAGCTACGCGCTTACCAGTTGGGTTCGACTGCAGAACTTGGTTATCAAGGCCGCCAGGGTTTCACGGCATGATTTGATGTATGAGTCCAACCTTTTGGGCCGTACCCTCAGGTCCTTCAACAAGGCTGAATATTTACCTTATGATGCCTCCCCTCTCTTCTATGCTTGCTTCTCCGGCTCATTACACGCCGTGCAGCATTTAGTCAGTGACAACGCACATGTTGACCAAGTGGATTGCGAAGCCTCAACTAGACCACTCCTCATATCATGCGAAGAAGGACACTTCGAGATCGCTCGGGTTCTCCTGGACAGTGGGGCCAACGTTAATAGCAAAGGAGGGAGATATGGCATGACATTGCAAGCAGCATGCGTGGGAGGCCACCTTGAGCTCGCTAAACTGCTGGTGGAGAGAGGAGCCGATGTCAACTTCGAAGGAGGGAAACACGGCACAGCGCTTCGAGCAGCATGCGCAGGATTACATTTCAGTACAGTGGCGCTGCTACTAGACAGCGGGGCTAACATTAATGTTGAGGTGAGAGCATACGGGACGGTGCTTCGGGAAGCTTGTGTAAGAGGTCACCTCGAGCTTGCCAAGCTGCTGCTGGAGAAGGGAGCCGACGTTAACGTCGTAGAAAGGTCACGTGGTACCGCGCTTCAGGCAGTATGCGAAAGAAATTACCTCGAACTCGCCAAGTTGCTGTTGGAGAAGGGAGCCAACGTCAACTTCGAAGAGGGGGGAAACGGCACAGTTCTTCAGGCTGCATGTGCAAAGGGTCACTGCAAGCTTGCTATGCTGCTGCTAGAGAAAGGAGCCGATGTCGACGCCGAAGGCGGGAAATACGGCACAGCACTGCAAGCCGCGGCGGCAGGAAGTCACCTCGAGCTCGCCAAGCTGCTGCTGGAGAGAGGAGCCGACATTAACTTCAAAGGGGGGAAACACGGCACAGCGCTTCGGGCAGCATGCACAGGATTACACCTCGATGCGGTAGTGCTGTTGCTAGACAGAGGAGCCGACGTTAACACTGAGGTGGGGGCATACGGCACGGTTCTTTGGGAAGCGTGTTCAAGACATCGCCTCAAGCTCGCCAAGCTTCTGCTCGAGAAGGGAGCCGACGTCAACGTCGAGAGAAGGTCACACGGCACGGCGCTTCAGGAAGCGTGTGCAAGAGGTTACCTCAAGTTCATTGGGCTGCTGTTAGATCAGGGCGCCAACGTCAACCTCGATCAGAGAGAACACGGCACGGTGCTTCAGAGTGCGTGCGCAAGAGGTGATCTCGAGCTCGCCAAATTGCTGCTGGAGAGAGGAGCCGACATCAACTTCGGGGGAAGGGGACACAACACGCCGCTTCGGGCAGCATGGGTGACAGGTCACCTCGAACTCGTTAAGTTACTGTTAGAGAAGGGAGCCCACATTACCCTCGAAAAGGAGGAAACCGACACAGTGCTTCAGCAAGCGTGCGCAGGAGGTCACCTCGAGCTCACCAAGTTGCTGCTGGAGAGAGGAGCCGACGTCAACTCCAGGGGGAGGAAGCACGGCATGGCACTGCGGGAAGCATGCGTAGGACACCACTCGAGTGCGGTCGCCCTGCTACTAGACAGCGGAGCTGATGCTAACGTTAAGGGGGCACACGGCACGGTGCTTCAGGAAGCATGCGCAAGAGGTCACCTCGAGCTCGCCAGGCTACTGCTAGAGAAAGGAGCCGACGTCAACTTCGGGGGAAGGGGACACGACACACCGCTTCGGGCAGCATGGGTGACAGGTCACCTCGAACTCGTCAAGTTACTGTTAGAGAAGGGAGCCCACGTTACCCTCGAAAAGGAGGAAACCGACACAGTGCTTCAGCAAGCGTGCGCAGGAGGTCACCTCGAGCTCACCAAGTTGCTGCTGGAGAGAGGAGCCGACGTCAACTCCAGGGGGAGGAAGCACGGCATGGCACTGCGGGAAGCATGCGTAGGACATCATTTGAGTGTGGTGGCCCTGCTACTAGACAGCGGAGTTGACGCTAACGTTAAGGGGGCACACGGCACGGTGTTTCAGGAAGCATGCGCAAGAGGTCACCTCGAGCTCGCCAGACTGCTGCTGGAGAGAGGAGCCAACGTCAACTCCAGGAGGAGGAAATACGATATGGCACTACGGGAAGCCTGCGCGGGACATCATTTGAGTGCGGTGGCCCTGCTACTAGACAGCGGAGCTGACACTAACGTTGAGGGGGCACACGGCCCGGTGCTTCAGGAAGCATGCGCAAGAGGTCGCCTCGAGCTCGCCAGGCTGCTGCTGGAGAAAGGAGCCGACGTCAACTTCAAAGGGGGGAAACACGGCACGGCGCTTCGGGCTGCATGTGCGGGAGGTGGCCTCGGGATCGCCATCCTGCTGTTGGAGAAGGGAGCCGACGTGAACTGTAGGGAGGGGATACACGGGACAGCGCTTCAGGCAGCATGTGCAGGGTCCCATTTCGGTGTGGCGGCGCTCTTACTGGACAGCGGAGCGAATGTAACTGTCGAAACATGTGGCTTGCAACTCGAGCGTGCCCGCTCAATCAGGAATAACATAGCTCGCTGGCGGTCAGGCTTTTCCGTATACTATACACACACACTTGATACTGAATACGAGTGTTCTATAGCAGGGTTAGTGCCGGTGGCACTCCAGTTGGTCAACAACCTGGCTCTTGGTCGCGCTCTTGTCCTCCAGCCGCAGCGCGCCCGCTCGTTGAAGGCAGGGTATCCAGAGAGTCAGATGCAAGTTACCATCCTGGTGGGAGTGTGTATAGGAGACGTATCAATCTGGAACCCTCCAAACCCAGTAACTGCCGGCATGTAGCGTTTCGTATCGGCAACAGAATACTCACCGGCTACTACATATCAACGGACAATTTCTATAGGCCAGCCTCAGACGGTGGTCGCTTACAGCTTCATACTGATACCTTCCCTTACAAGAATTGCCATATTTACACATAACACTTTCCTCGTTGCACAGTTCATCTTCGGACATATCTAGATCGAAGGGCATTTACTGAAACCATATGACCATGAATTTTCTGTATTTTAGTCGGCGCAGTGGATGACCTTTTGACGAGCGTCACGGCGTCATCACACGGGGCCGCGCGCCGATCTTCGAACTTCGACAGACGGCAACACTGCCCAATGTGTAGGAACTATTGCGCCCATTCGACCAATCTCTATCGTCAGCTTGCTACATAGAGAGACTGGTCACGAGTCTATCGCAGCCGCTGAAACCGTATCCGAGCAGGCTCTTAGTAAAGGTCGATCCAGGAGTCTACGACCACGATTCCAGCCAAAAGGAAGGAACGAGTGTCTTCATTATTTTTGGAATGACTACGGGAGACTAGCGGCAAGCAGCCAAGCAGGAATCAATTGACCTATAAACGCGCGCAACAATCGTGATAGTAGCGATATGGCAGTATATACGCACCAGCGGCGGGAGGTCATGTCATGAGGGCTATCGTATCGTCAAGTGCCCAGCCGGCGGGCATCCGGATCTAGTAACAAGTATACGAGAAGGCAGAGTATGTGCGGTGGTAGGTTAGGCAGCCACGTACGTGGGTGTGCGGTGTGATGTACATCTAGAATACAAGGAGGTCGGGAATTAGCGATATGTACGGTTACTGTTTGTGCGGTTTAGGAGTCCGGTCCTGGAATATAAGCAAAGAATGAGCAAAGAAAGGATTATGCGATGTCCGGCGTGTGCGCGGTGCCTGCGTGCGCGTCCTCGTCTTCACGCGCCTCGGCGACAGTCGGGGTAGCCGTTGCGGCATACAGTGAGTACTCATCATCGTCGAACTCCTGCGATGCGGACACGGGCACGGGCTGCACGGGGTCCGCGCGGATGTCGAGCACGGGGTAGCCCGGGAGCGGCTTCTCGAGCAGCGCGGCGAGCGAGGGCTTGTGCGCCATCGACTGCGACTGCGTGTAGCTCGGCAGCGGGCTGGACGCGTCGGCGGGCGGCGAGCAGGCGGTGGACTCCGTCTTTTGCGAGGCGGCGTCGGCGGCGAACGAGCGCATCTTGCGGGATGGGCATCTGCGCAAGGTCAGAAAGGTGGTGGACGAGATAGAGAATGGGGACCAACTTGGTGAACGACGCGAGCTCCTTCATCCCCTCCGCCTCCTCCCCCCGCCGGAACACGACGCGGCGCACCCACGCCCACCCCCTCCCATACTCCCGCACCGCCTCCTCCCCAAACCCAAAGAACGCAAAAAACACCCCCGACGCGGCCGGCACCGCCCACCACATCCCCAGGTCCCACGCGCGCCCCGCCGCCGGCTGCAGCAGCCACGGGAACTGGCCCACGCGCAGCCAGTCCGAGTGCACGCCCGCCCACGAGCCCCACGGGCGCAGGCCGAAGCGGTAGTCCGCCCACGTGTCGAGCGCGGTGATCGTGAGGCCCAGCGCCATCTCGGCGAGCGCCATGAGCATGAGGCGGAAGTAGCGCGCGGGGGAGAGCCCGGCGAGGGAGGAGGCGAAGGTCGTGCGGCGGCGGAAGAAGTGCAGGAGCGCGGCGCCGGCGTAGGCGCAGGTGAGCGCGGCGAGGAGGAGGGGCGGGAGGGTCTGCAGGAGGAGGGACGCGAGGGAGACGTAGAGGGCGGGCCGGCAGCCGAGGACCTCGATGATGTCGAAGCGGTGCCCCTGCACGACGTAGTCTGCGGGAGGGTCAGAATGTGGGTGTTTAAAGGGGGAAGGGTGGACGCACGGAGGGCCATGTAGATGAGGGGCACGCCCCAGCACATGAACGCGTCGAAGTACCGGCGCCGGGTCCTGTCCGCGGCGGACGTGCCCGACGCGCGCGGGGACGCGATGCGCTCGAGCTGGATGCAGAGGCACAGGCAGCACGCGGGCAGCGCGACCGTCGCGCCGACCAGCAGCTTCGTCGCTGCATTCGTCAGTCAGGACACAAAACACTACCGGACAAGACGACTCACTGATGTCGCACCAAATGGGCACCAACACAATGGCGTTATCGCGCCAGATAATGGCGTCGACGCCGTATATTATGTTCGAGGCGAAGAGCCACGCGATGAGCGAGATGGTCGACACGTTGCGCGCGCGCCAGTGCCACGGGAGCGGGACCAGGCAGAGGGCCGCCGCCGTGAAGGCGCCGACCGGGAGCTCGGGGTGCATCATCATGTTATAAAGTGGTTAAGAAAGAGGTAGGGGGAGGCGGCTCGCAGAGGCCTCTGACGGGGAGCCAGAGGGCGAGGGAGGGTTATATAGGACTCGGGGCATGTTTACGTTGGGGGGACGCTGCATTGTGCGGGCAGTAAGGAAGGCGCGCTGCCGCCATTCGCGTCCGCAATGGGAAGGTCGGGTGCTTTAGCCGCCGGGCCGGATGCTTTGTTCATTGTGCTCGTCGCGCGTTTACTGATGCGAGTGGAAAGTAAGTATGAGAAGCGTATATATGCATCAGGTAACCAGGTTACATTAGCGCGAATCACAAATCCGCGTTCGACTTTTCGACGCCCTGCGCGGCGAGCGCGAGCGACTCCGCCCCCGTCTTCGCCACATCGTCCAGAAACTCGACATACGCAAACACATGCCCGCCCAGCCCCTCGCTCGCCAGCATGTCCAGCACCAGGTCGCGGTACCGCGCCTGCCCCACGAGCGACCCGCCGAAGCACAGCACGCTCTCCGCCGCGAGCACGCTCTTCGGCGGCGCGTCCGGGTCGTTGGGCGCGCGGAGCACGACCTGGATCTGCGACGCGAGCGTGCGCGCGCAGATGTGCAGCACGCGCAGCGCGAACGCGTCCCCGTCCACGAACGCCGCCTCGAACACGAGCGGCGGTAGCTGCGACAGCCGCTTCTCGCGCGCGACGAGCAGGTGCGGCGGGGCGTCCGGCGGCTGCACCGCGGCCGGCGACGGGTCCGGCAGATGTATAATCGTGAGCAGCTCCATCGCGGTCTCCTCGGTCAGCCCGAAGCGCGCGAGCAGCCGCTCCTTGAGCACGCTGCGCGGCGGCGGCGCCCCGCCGAGCGTGCCGCGGTCCGCGTCGACGAGCAGCTGGCGCACCGCCTCGCGCCCGACGTGGAACCCGCCGCCCTCGTCGCCCAGGATCCACCCCCACCCGCCCACGCGCCCGAGCGCCTCGAGCCCCCCGCCGCCGCCCGGGGTGTGGCCGAAGGAGACGACGACGGCGCCGGTGCCGCCGATGACGGCGACCGCGTGCTTGAGGTGCGCGTGCGTGCGGAGGGGCGCGGCGAGGAGGTGCGTGTCGTTCGCGACGAGCAGGCGCGGGCCCTCGGGGAGGCCGAGCAGCGCGGACAGGGCGCGCGAGGCGGAGGCGGCGGCGCCGGCGGAGTCGACGCCGGAGATGCCGAACCACGCCTGCGCGAAGGGCGTGGCCGCGGGGGGGAGGGCGACGGGCGCGACGGAGGGGGGCGTGGTGCAGGTCTTGAGCGCGTTGGAGACGGCGAGCGCGACCTCGCGCGTGAAGGCGGCGACGCCGAGGTACGCGAAGTTGCTGGGCCCGCTGAGCGCGCGGCCGACGACCGCGCCGGAGGCGTCGCAGATGACGGCGGAGGTCTTGGACCCGCCGCAGTCGACGCAGAGGTAGAGGGACATCGCGCGGTTGGGGTGGGGTGATAAGGCAGCCCCGCTTTATACACGGTGGGAGCAGTATGTGCTGTTATCGGGTGATGAGGCGATTCGCTGGCAGGAGGGAGTCCGTGTGCTCTGCTGCTGCGAGCATATGCGACACCCCCGATCGAGCTGATTCGCGGCCAAAAACGCAGGCAAAGAGCCAATTGGAGCGCAGACGCGGATTCACGATTCCGAGCTCATCATAGCCAAGATGCGATTGAAACAGCACCAACAGCATGATCGATGCAGCCGGCCCTAAACCGCAACAGCGCCCCCCTATAAAGTTTTCCTCCCCGCTTCCGCGTCTCGTCGTGCGGCTACACGGCCTTACTTTCCCCAGTGTTGCTCATGACCACGCACCACCCACGCGGTCGTTCGAGTGTCAGGCCGTGTCCTGAGCGAAGGGGACGTCTCAGCACCCAGTGCCCGCCTCGAGGCTAGCGACTAGCCGGCTCTTGTTCTCGGACGGAGCGGGGCGGGAGGGTCGGGGGTCCTTACAGATCTGCTTGCGTTATGAGTGTTGTATCTCGAATGGAATGGATTTGATTCACTGTCAGTAGCGAGTTGGTTGTCTGGGCTGGCTTCGAAGTGCGCGGTGCGCAGTCAATGCGTGCTTTTGCAGTAGTGAGTAATCACATTCTACCACAATCAGGGCCCGTCGAAGGAACTCTGCTTATCTCTGAAATCCAATGGAATTGGAATGGTTCTGTGATACTGCGAAGTACATGGGTTGCTTTGTGGTGATTCTCCCTCGAGGCCCATTCTTCATGCAACATGACCATGTTGCGGAGTGCTCACATCCTGCAATTTCCATCTGCCCAATTGGCTTTGCGCGTTCATCTCCCGGTACTCCCGTCAACTTCCCATTACGCCCACGGTCGCTCTCGCTATTAAGTATGGTCGAGTTACAACCCCATGTGCGTTTCTTCCACTTTCACTCATAGATGTTCCGTGCTGAACTCTAGACGCAGACATATTGTGAGGGCCCTATGTGTCTCCGTTCATTTCGACCAGGGACTGCCGAATAGGTGGGCTGTGAATCACACCCTTCCACCGCGATGCTCTGAAGGGGTTCCAGATCAGGATGAGGAGCATTACGGGCTTCTGGGCCCATTCATGGTATAACGCTGTAAGTGCGAGTCTGTCTACGAACCTTCCCGTGCAACGAAGCGTTTGCGCAAACACGGGATCCCCGTCAATCTCCTGGGATCAGCTGACTCTGACTCGACATGTTTTGGAAGACACTGCCATCACCTGCCTGCTGCTATGGATCATGCCGTCAACCCGGGCGTGAGCGGTCATTGCGGCCAGCCGTGCCGCTGCACTGCAGACCATACGGACCTATCGGAATATTAATACCAACACCAACAGAGTCGATGGATTTGATTCGATATACATCAGTGGCGTTGGCCCTCTTGGCGTCTTTGCGGTGCATGCGCGCAGTCAATGTCATGGACTGTGGCCATGGGCTCGAATGCTCCTGTCTTCATTGACACTCAGTCGGCCTCCTACGATGGCCCTCGCACGTTACGAGCTCGATCTCGCCACTCCATTACCGAAGGCTGAAGTAACGCTGAAGTGCTGAGGTACCGGCTCTAGCCCGCCCATGGACCCTGCTAAGCCTGATTTTGGCTGGAGCCTGAAATGATGCTACGCATACCTTGTTTTGCAGTTGTGAGCTGCTACACTTTACAGCAACCAAGGACTATCGATGGACCTGCGCATCTCTAAAATGCGGGTGGATGGAATCGCGATGATGTTGTGATACTGCGAACTGCATGGCTTGCTTTGAGGCCTGCCCGTGCTGATATGCTGCTTTATCCAGGAATGGCCCACTCCGCGGCCCAGTCTTCGTCTAGGATGCTCATGTCGCAGACATCCTCCCGTTTTCCATCTGCCCATTGGCCTTGCGCCTTACACCTTCAACCACAAACCCTCTGCGATCCATTTTCAGCGCCGACGCCTAAGATTGGATTGGGGCACGCAACCACGCACATATGCATCTTCTGGTACGCACTTATGCCCGCTTTGGTGCTCTCGAAAACGCTCAAGCTCACGCGGTGCAGCGTGAGCCAGCGGAACGCGTAGTCCAGTACCTCACCGCTGTACCCTTGGCAGTAATAACGCGGGAGCAGGCCCATTGCGACCATCCCGTCGGGTTCTTGGTCTCGGGCACCCAGATGCAGATTGGGCCCATGAACTCGCTGGTCTCCTTGGATCCGATCGCTGCATAGAATGTGTACTTGTTCACCCAATCTTGGAACTAATTGAGTTGAGCGATGAAAATGGCTACACCCGCAGTGGTAGTATCGTCGTAATGGAACGAACCTTATGATCGGCGAACTCGGGAGGGCGGAGACGTGATCGACAAACAAATCGCTCTGAACTTTTGGATCATTCCACATCGTGGTGATGTTGTGCACATCACTCTCGCGAAAGTCGCGAAGGATAAGGCGCTTGGTGCTGTGCATCACTGAGTTGATGCAGGCTGGATTCCAAGATAGGACTGCTCAGAGTAGATGAGCTGGCGGAGCCAGAGAACTCGTTAAACTTGTCGCACTACACCTCTCCTTCGGCCGAGCATCCAGCAATACCCTGACCTATCTATGCATGTAAACAGTACATCCTAGCTGGGTTTTTTTACCCTACTTGTGTACCCCTGTACGAGTCTAATGAAAGGTGCGGTTCATGGTGCTGTGGCGTGACTTTCAAAGAACTTTACTCGACTTAGCGTTTTTACTGAGAAGGCCTGTTAAAAGAACCAATGGAATCAGAATGTCTTTGGTGGTATTGTGAACCGCATAAATTGCTTTGATTCTTCCTTGAGATGATATCATACTCAGTTCTAAGCTTTCGAGCCCAACTTCGCGTTCCAGTCTTCATCCAAGATGCTCATATCGTACACATCCTCCCATTCTCCATCTGACCAGTTGGCCTTGCGCCTTACGCCTTCAAGCACAAATCCCCTGCGATCCACTGTTCAACAACCGGCCATTCAGACAAATGGAGGACGCACATCTTCTCGTACGAGCTTATCGATTCTTTGTTGCTCTGAAAGACGCTCAAACTCACGCGATGCAGCGCGAGCCATCGAAATGCGTAGTCTACCACCCATCCCAGCGCCTCGCTGCTGTATCCTTTGCCCATGAAGCATGGGAGCAGACCCACTGTAATCATCCCCTCGCGGTTCTTGGTGCTCGGCACCCAAATGCAGGTGGTGCCCATGAACTCGCCCGTCTTCTTGGATTCGATGACGGCATAGAACGCGTCCTTGTTGACCCAATCGAGGAGCTGAACGACGGTCAACCACGCAAAGCGGTATAGCTATCCGCCAACCTTATCGGGGAATGGGGAAGGACGGGGATGGACGTGATCGACAAACAAACCGCTCTGGACAGCTGGATCGCTCCACAGCGCGGTGATGTCGTGTAGATCACTCTCGCGCAAGTTGCGGAGTACAATGCGCTTTGGGTTCGACATGGCTCGGTTACTGGGCAGGGCTTCAAGATTCGATGGTGGTGAACGATATCGATGAGCGCTCTTGCTCGTCCCGCAACCTGACGGGAAGCGTCGCGTCGGTGCCTTTATATCCCTCTTTCTAGTACCTCCAGCCACCTTCCTGTACATGCTAGCCGAGAGCATGTGTACAGAGCTGCACTCTCGTCGACAAGCATGGTCGCGTTCTCACTGCGTATGTGATTCTTCCCTTTTCATCCACAGATATCTCGTACTTGTTGCTTACATTCACATTAATTTATGCTAGGTAATCAACGCAGATTCGCATCCTTCTATTACAATGCGGTCGGAGTGGTTCTAGAATAAGATAAGGGATATTACTTGTCATCTAAGGCTCATTCGTGGACGGCGACATAAGGGCAGATTCTGCTACGAACCTTCCACGACAGTGAAGAGTTTGCGTAAACATGCCCTTCCTGCCATCGCTGTGCAAGTACTTAATGGATCCTCGTCAATCTCCGCTGGTGTCAGCTGACTCTGACTAGAGTATGTTTGGAAGACACCGCCATCACCTGCCTGCTACATGTCTTCTGTCGTCAAGCCAACTGTCAACTCGGGCGTGGGTCGGTTATTGCGGCCAACCCTGCCGTTGCACTGCTGCAGATCATACGGACCTATCGGAATACCAACACCAATAGAGTCTCGGAAATGACCTGTGGGGTTGATCACGAGGCCTGCGGGGTTGCGGATTGTGGGGTTGGACACGGGCAATCTTGACTCCTGGGAGGCGTCGACGATGCCAGGCTCAGCCAACCCTGGTGGCAAACGCAGCTGACTGCGAATCATTCCAATGCACGACTGATGGTATCCATACTCGACGAGCAGCGCTTTCCGAAAACATCAACGTGAAGAGCAGAATGGAAGGCCGAGATAATCGCTGTTGAAGGTGATTGTTCAGCATGGCGTGCATCTCACTGAGCGTCAGCGCTAGTCTCGCAAAGGCAGCCGCAATGTACATACCTCCTTCAACCTTCGTGCCTCGCGATATCCAGTCAGCGCTGCTCTGGCATGGGAACTGTCGTTCTCGCGCAATTCAACATGTTGTCCGGCGAGGCTGATGATGCGCATTGCGCATTCTCCAGTGCTCCGAATGCAGCTAGATCCGTCGCTGCGTTCCCTGCATCATGAAGCGCGCAGGGCACCATCTGCAGCTACACAGCCTTACTGGCCGGTTGCTACGCGCTGCCCTACCCCTCCCGCAGGCTGCAGTTGTCCACCGCGACTTGGCGCGTTAGTAATGTCGAGTCTTGACGTTTCCCAATGACAATGCGCGCTGCGGCTGCGACCCTGGCCCTGGTCACTACCGCCGCAATCGGGCTGTGCTGATCCATTGCCTTGCCGCTGCGACAAGCATGCGCAGGGCTTGATCGGGCTGAACGCCCTCGCCATCGTGCATCAATCTCAATTCAGTGAGCTGCGCCGAGCGCGCGTTGCGGCCCGTGCCTGCGCTCTCACCCGCTGACACGCGGGGGACACGCGTCTGTTACGACGCGCTCGGAGCTTAGGTTCCGCGATTCCGTCGAGGGTTGACTTTGAGTTCTGAGTCATTTGTAAAACTCAAACCTGCCATGAGCTGTCAATGTTCGGAAACTTGCTGAGTCGCGTCGACGTCGGTCCGAGTTCGAGAAGGATGCTTGGCGAGCGCGCAGCGGGAGCAAGGATTAGCCTGGACGAGCGCTGAGCGAGGACTTCCGAGGAGGTTCAACATTTGAATGGGGGAGATAATCCTCGATGATCGCGCGGGAAAGATAAGTTATGGAGATTGGATTCAATTCTAAAAGTTTGCGACTGGACCAGAGCCAGCCGCGTCTATAATCTATCGATTTTAACCAAGTACAAGGATGTAGGGCTACAACGAGGGCAAATCTAAGGCCCTCGACATCATCAACGCGAGCAAAGCGGTAGCTAGTAATACAATCCGCTCCATGGGCGGGACCTGCACTTTAAATATAATAAAAAATCACGCCCAAGCCGAGAGAAAACGGGAAACCGGTGAAAGGAAGGCATGGGCGGGGACTCGGGGCAGAGCATTTTGGATGAAGACCAGCTTGGTAGAGGCGCCGTGGCCATCTACTCGAAGGACCAGGTGACCTTGATCTCGCCCTTGCCGAGGGACGCGAACTCCTTGAACAGGGATGGGGACATGTCTGGAAGCGGCATGAGCATTAGTGCGACGCGTAGCAGGGGCGCGGGGCTTACCAAGGGAGCCCTCGTGGCAGTCAGGGCAGCGGTCGACGACCTCGGCGGTGTGGGTCTTGCCCTCCGACTTGATCTTGATCTTCTTTCCGCAGTGCTTGCCACCATCGTAGTCGGAGGTGGGGAGCGCGACGATCATGTCGGTGCTCTTGTTGCGCCAGCCGCAGTTGCCTACATCAGGCTCGAACCAGGTGCCCTGAAGTGAGTGGTCAGTGGCGCGTTGGCGAACGGCGAACGCAAGATGCTTACAGTGCCAGAGTGACGCTTCTCGAGTGACCGCGCAGCGGGCGATGTGGGCGCGGCAAGCGTGCAGAGGAGAGTTGCGAAGAACGCGATGATGAAGAAACGGACAGCCATGATGGACATTGTGTTGATAAAGTGTCAAGAGAGGTTATGAGAGTTGAAGTGGGCTGGTGGCACTAGGCGAGGGCGAGTTGAAGAGGGGAATGAGGAACTTGAGACCAATTGTGCCCTGCATTTTATACGTCGACGGAAACACAGCTAAATGTGGTGAATCACGTTTCAGGAACCAGCTAGCAGCGTGTACGAGAGATTTCGGGGTGCTAATGCACTTTGTGTCCAGGCCAGGACGTACGTGAGATGGTTTTTTTTGGCCGACCGAGGCATGGGAGATTTTTTCATGTTCGTGAATTGCCGGGTAATTCACGCGACAGGTAGCAACCACGGTTTTCCCGCTACCCGCGCACTCGGCGAAAGGAGAATCTAGACCGTCGCACTCCGTCGCAGCGCTGGGGGAGCTGGTTGCGAAGGGCCGAATTTGGGTTGGCCGGGGCTGAATCAGGCAACTAAAGAGTCCGAGCCTGATTGTGAATGATTTTTCGCCACTCTTGGCAGAATGAAAAGCACCATGCCGACGATGCCGTGCCGTCCGGATGCCGAAATATTTCCTTTTATGAACATTTGTGGCATCCGCCCGATTTGGCAGACGGATGAGATTAGATGCTGCCGACGCGGATGCTCGCGGATGTTCAAATTTCAAAACTTCACCGCCCTTTTTCCATGTGAAAGACAGCGCTGTCGATCACTTGTGAGCATTAATATTGGTCGGAAAAGTTCCGTATGTTTTCCGCAGCTGGGCGTGGTGCAAGTCGAGGAGAGCTGGACGCCGAACATGTTGCCTCGAGGATACAGCATTGCAGTCCCTGAGCGGCGCAACAACCTGTCAACGGTGATTAAGCTTCGATTAAGGCTCAAGAGAGAGCATGTTGCAGTAAGTGAAGTTGAGTGGGCGTCCGCACGAGTCTAAAATGCTAAGTAGCCCTGTGCCCCGTACGGCATCGAGCTCGGCCCCTTTCGTGGCCGACATGCGCGCACATGCGCGAATGACTGAGCGGGCCCGCCACAGTGGCCTAGACACCGGCGCGATCTGGCGCGATCCCCCGAATGCCACATATTCCGCGTGGGGTTGCATTCTATTATTGTTGGAATTTTGCCACCCTCGACATCATCGTAGCGCGCTGAATACGCGGCCGGTGGGCCTGAGCCGAGGAGAATGCTGCGAAGATTCAAAATCGGACTCTAGAACGGCTGTGAAAAATTGTTGGGGCCCTTGGAGGAGCTTCGGAGTTACCAGAGGGTGTTAATCAGCATTTTCGCGACCCGGAAGGGACCTTCAAACACCGCCGTCCACATTTTGCGACAATTTCGGTGGCCACCGCAAGAGCGCTCTTCAGATCAGACGTATCATGCGGATCTCCCTAAGGGTATGCGCTAGTCAGGACTCAGGAAACACTTTGAGTGCTCCCAATTCGGAAAGTGTGTGCGCGTTTCAGGCGATCCTCCTGAATCAAGGGTCAATAATTGCGATGATAGCTCAGCGCCAACAACGTCATCGGCAGGATGAGCCTAGTGGCTCGGGGCCAGTAGCAAAGACGTTCACGATTCGGGAAATACGATGGCCAACAAAGCAGAGTGTAGGCTGAACACAGAGGCAGTTGAGCCCCGGATACCTCTCGCACCGAAATGGTATCATCTGCAAGGCGTAACGTTAAATTTAGTGCCCCCCCATGTGTAATGAATCGGGGCGACGCACCGTGCAGGAAGGATGAGGATGAACCTCATACGGACCGGTTAGCGCAACCTCCCGAAATGCCCGCAGAGGGAGCTGCCCTAGAATATTTCGCGATACACGTGGAAGCACCACTGGGGATCCCCTGCCGAGGCAAGACAGAGTCAGCATTCAATGAGTAATAGGCCCAGCCAGTGTGCCTTACTGTTCTCGCGAGATGAACTCATCCAGAGGTCTCCCTCACAAGGACCGGCCACACGCATACACTCGCACCCCAGAAATTTTCGCGGAACTTGCGCGGGGAATCTGATATCGCAAGACCCGGACGCATCAGGGCTTCATAGTCAAAGAATCGAGAGGTATCACGCGCAACTCACATCTACGCAGGATGAAGTCATACATGAGCATACATGTGGGCTTGCGCGGTGAGTGGGGTGATGGATGTGCTGCTCTTGACGAAGAGATACTAGTTTGGGGCAGGAATGGTAGCGCCCCAGAGGATGTGGGCCTCGTCAGCTGACCGCCGTTAGTACGGTGCAGTATCCAGTACCAGCAGGCCTATAGGAGGGACAGGGCCCGTGACACAGAAGCAGGGCATTCCCATCGCAGGCTGCGTCGCCCAACACAGGAGGCTCAGAGGTGCGATTGGCTAGTCAGTGGATAGCGTCTGCCGGACCAAGGATACGATTGGGCTGAGTACATGTCTGCCCGTTGGCTGCAGTGCGATATCGATGCGACTGGTCGCCCGACCGTATTTGCATGTCGTGCGAGTTGCAGGAAGGTGTGGGAGTTTAGATGGCTGTTGTAAAGATCTTGCTGCTTTCTCAAGTGCATCTAATCTGCATAGCGACAGAGAAGCGATAGTGATGGAGTCCATGAGAACAGACCTGCCTCAGGCTGGCGAGGCGCCCTAGAGCTGCTCGTGACTGGGCTTTCAAATAGTCGAAGTTATGGTTTTCTTGTGGACGATTGTGTCTGCGCTAGCCATCTGTGGATTGGGAGGTTATGAAATGATATCAGAGCAATCGATCAGTAGGGTCTGTTTGTAGTTGTTCATGATGCTTATGCGGGTGCAAATACTATAATCGATCTTCCTAGGGTCAAACACAGCAGATGGTGTACGCGCAGTTGATATTGTATAGATAATGAGTGAAGGATTCAGAAGTAAACAAGTGCATGCAGCATGCATATGGGAGCAGCGGGAGAACCAGTAGGGGGCTGTGCCACCTTGAGGCGCAAGACTCAAGTCAAGCTTGACCCAAGACAGTCGTCATGTCTTCCGACGAGGACGTCAATCCTTACGAATTGCTCGGTCTGGGTATCGAGGCTACAGATGCAGACATCCGAAAAGCCTATCGAACCCGCTCGCTCAAAGTCCACCCTGACAGGGTGAGTGCCCCTCTACTGAATGCTACACCGATGCTACCTACTGACACGCGCTGCGCAGAACCGAAATGACCCCAAAGCGCCTCAAAAGTTTCACGCGTTAAACCAGGCTTATGAACTCCTGCTCGACCCGCTGCGTCGTCTAGCGGTCGATGCAAAACTTCGCATCCAGAACGCGCGGAAGGCGCGGTACGCCAACTATGACTCCAAGCGGAAGGCTATGATGGAGGATCTCGAAGACAGGGAACGTGCGTTCAAGAAGCAGAAGGAGAACAGAGACAAGGAGCAGCGCGACAAACATGCGCAGGCTGAGATGGCTAAGGGCGAGGGGAAGAGAATGATGGAAGAGAGATTGGCGGCGATGAAGGCTATGGAGGAGCAGCAGACTGCAGACGCCGCTAAAGAGGAAGAAGAGGCCTTACCTCCAACTATAGGTCTGTCGAATTCGTGGTGTTATACGAGGAAAGTCGGTTGACCACTTTCACAGGGCCGCTGGATACCACCATTCGCCTCAAATATACCCTTGCATCCCATCCCGAACTCACCACTGCGTCTTCTTTAACTCGGCTGCTCTCTCAGTTTGGAAACACGGACGAAGCCCTGTCAATATTGTCCATCAAACCCGCGAAGTCTTCCAAGTCCAAAGACAGGGCGACGGCAGTGGTGCCGTTCCATAAGATCGGGGATGCGTTTGCAGCAGTTTGTGCAAGTGGACGTGCGGAGCGTGGACTCGACGGTATCGAGATCACTTGGGCAGGAGAAAAGGGCAAGGAGCCAGAGATTTTGGGCTGGCTGAGGAAGCGCGGCGAGTTGGGCACCGTCGAGCAGCCCGGCACGAAACCAAGCGCACCTCCACCACAACAAAGTGCCGGCAGCTCAACAGCTGAGACACCTCAAACCAAGACCCGTGATCCCGGCATGAGCACATATTCGTCGTTCCCCTCATCCTTTGTGCGTTTTCACCTTTGCTTTGCTTCAGGATCCGGCTCATGGCGACCCCCTTTTCTAGCCTACATCAACCACACCAATGCTTCCAAAGTCTGCGTCCGTTCCAGCAGGAACTGCGGGCCTTGATTACGAGTCGCTGACACTCATGAGACTTCGCCAAGCCGAGCGGGAGAGACTGGAGAGAGAAATTCTCGAAAGCGAAGCGACCTCATGAGACTATGCATACAACGGTATGCCTGGATGCACTGTTTCGATGTCAAACTTTTAATCTAATATGCTTCCAGCTAAATGATATGTGAATATCAGCGCTTGCTGCACACTCTTGGCCTGTCATGAGTGCTTTGGCTTCTGTAGGCCCTACAGACATTTGCGGAGGTTGCAATTTTCAACCGAGCTGGAGCCTCACGCTCCTGATTTCATCTTCATGCACATGTGTAGATGATCAAGCGACAGCAATGACCTCAGTGCCCCGCCTCCCATCACCGTACGCGATGCCCAGCCCTTGTATGGCGGATGAGCGAGAACAGAATGCATCGTCCCCGGATGCCTATTTGATCAATATCAATATCATTGTCTTGGCGGTTTCGAGAATTTTTAATGAATGTTGCTTGTAGCCTTGATGGTTCGTGCCTCAAGCCATATGTCTCATCGGGAGTGATGTTTGATCTAAGCAGGTTTTGCCGATCACAAAAATGGTGGGTAGCTAGGATCTACCTAAGGTCGAAGTCTGGTTCATTCAAGTTCACGTTCCAATCAGTTAGGCGCTCATCAAAGGCAAACCATATTTGATTTCATCTGATGTGGGCAGAAGCGGGCACTGCCAGGCAGTATCCGTTGATCCCGTCATCGTCTTTGACTTTTGATCCGGTTTTCGAAAGCTCCAACTCGAACCTCAAGCCCAGGGTTCAAGCGCTCAAGAGTACTGCCATTAACCCCATAAGCCTATCTGTGGCTGGGCGCCGCACCAGAGCAGATGATATATAAGAGAGGCCTCTGCCTCGATGACAATTATCCAACAGCCCAACACATATCATCCAGCCTTCGTCCTCACTCAACTACTCTTCCAAGATGCAATTCTTCAAATCCACCCTCTTCGTCGCCGTGGCCTTTGTCGCCACCCTCGTCGCCGCCTCCCCCGCCCCCGCGCCCACCAGCTGCCCGTGGCAGGAGTACGGCCAGGACTGCACCTACAACTCGGACTGCGCCTGCCTCAACAAGTGCATTGCATCCGTGAGTATCTGAGATAAGTATAAGTTTGGACCGCCCGCTGATAACCAAACTTCAGAAATGTGTGTAAAGACGCTGCGGGTGCTTGATTGAGGATATTGTATCATTATTCACTATCTGGTATGTCCACTCATCCGCCAGCTCCATCGCCCTTTCCTGACACGCATTGTTCCACCAGCTGCGCGTCTAGACTGGATATATGAACGTCATTTATTATACTTGCACTCAATATAATGCCAGTTCACGTTTGACTTTGACAAGCTTCAATTCTGTGAATCTTCCGGCCCGTTTACCTACTGTGGCTCTTGATGTGCGCAGGATTGACCCATCACTCAGCCTCCAGTCTGATTCAAACATGCAACCACAGTGAAATTGCGATTTAGCTCGTTATCGGAGGGTTACAAGATTACCACCGCCACATTCTCATCGTGATCAACGACTTTCACACACATGCCCTCCGACTTTAAAACTCCCAGTATTTTAAAAATGCCCAATTCCTCACAGATTTCCAGCCCGTCTTCATCCGTTCTTATCTTAAGGCTCCGAATGAGTCCAGAATGGCCTGCAAGTGCGCGGAATGATCGATCAAATGCTTGCAACCAGTGAATTGGCTGAGCGTTCCTTACACTCAGGACAAGTTCTTGAATGTTCGGCAGAAAGATTTCACTGATGGTACCACCGGAATATAGAGCGTACTTCAGCAACATGGAGCTGAGAGTAGGACAGAGGATAAGCTCCTGCAGTGAAGGTATGGCCTTCAGGCAGTTAACGAGATCAAACTCTCGAAGGTGGCTTTCGTTGTCCCAAAGATCCAATTTGAGGAGGATGCACCGCGATCGGGAGAGCATCTTGTCCAAGCCAGAAAGTACATGCCATGGTTCCGCTGACTCGAGTCTAGCATCGGCATCAGGGTTTAGAATCATGAAGTGAGCATGCGTCAGAGCAGGTAAAATGAGCATGGAATGCATAGTTGAAGAGCTTGGAAGTGTGAGGGATAGCGATTGTAGATATTGCAGCTTCACGTCCTGCAATGGAGCTTCGTTATCCGTATGGATTGCGGCTTCAAGGACCACGAGACTTGGGCAGTCCCGCAGAATACCCCAAATGACTTTGCTATCACGGTAATCAACGACAAGGCTAGTCAAGCCTTGCCTTGGAGTGGCAAAGACCCCGTTGGCGACGACATCCTGAGCAAGAAATACGGAACTCATTTCCAAATGTCTAAGTTTAGGTGCGTAGGCAAAGGCGTCGAATACTGCAGTGTTATCTTCATTGGCCAGTTGGTAAATGTCCAGATCGAGGCTCGATAACAATGAAAGCCGTCCTTTCACCATCTCCAGTTTTCGCGCTACCTCCATCGGCAACCGAAGGATTAATCTACGCCACCTTTCGGATTGTGCTGCCAACATAGCCAGGGCTGGGTGCTCCGAATACCTTGCGGCGAGACGAAAGTCGGTTGGGCCGACGATCGATATCGACAATGGACATTCACCCGAACGAGCCAGACAGGTTGATATGTATTTGAGGTCCCTCTCGATATTACGGATGTTGCAATCGTGATATCTGAGGGAGATATAAGACCAGAGTGCGGGGGTAGAGCGGCTGATATCCTTCCATCGTTTGCAGACGCGCTCGAAGAGGAGCGGCGCCCGATTCTTAGACAACTTGAAAGGGAACGGAGGAAGCGCATGAACGAATACTTCAGAGAGGATCTCGTTCGGAACTTTTCGCAAGGAGGAGACTACCCCCTTGTGTGCTTCGACGTAATTCTGCAGCGCTGTGCGTTTTTCCAGCAAACGCTGGAGTGCAGCATCCATTTGCGAGATATTCTCGTCCACATCGCGCAAATATCTCTGAGCTTCTTGGAGGGTTTGTTGAGCCGCATTCAACTGACTAGTTGTGGCGGGTGGAAGATTGCTACAAATCAGGGCACGAACTGGAGATGTGTCGATAGCGTATTCCGAGTTGGCTACCGTGGGCGTGCTGAAACCACAATTCGGACAGCTGATGCTGGTATCCATGATATGGCTTAAGTTAAGACAAAATGTCAGCGGCTGAAACAAAAGAGCTATCGGTATTTTACTCACAACGAGTGCTCGACGCCGAAGGTTGGCAGTAAAGAAGAAATCCAGGGTAAACGATTCTAGTAACGGTTTTCGACAATGCTGGCTCAGACAGAGATCCCTTGCCACCGCGCGCTACTCAGCGTCCTTGAGATCTTGTAAAGTGTGATGTGGAGAGGTGATACCGGTGATTATTGCCGATATCTAACAAGAAGTAGAAGCTATAGGATATGGCCAATATTGCGTACTAAGTAGTTCAGACACAAGCCTGAGTCAGGCGGTCACGGGCGGTGCCGACATCCGATTCCGAACTCAAAGTCCGAAGACCTACAGCACACTTCAGTAGACCAACTGCAGATCGTCTTCTTAGGAATTTATCGTGCGTTCCTGGCGCTCCTCTGCCTTGCAAATCTTCTCATTCTGTCAGCCCACAATCGTTTGGAACGGCCTGCCACTGGGGCGATTTATTTGGATGATCGGGGAAGGGTGCTGGAGGTTTCTGCAACCTGAGCTGATGTGAACAGCGAAGACACCAGTCATATGGACCGGCCACTGCACGTACACAGTCGTCCTCGCTGTTTCTGCTGTCAAGCAAGTCTAGCGATTCACCTCTATTTTGTCAATGTAACGGCGCTGACTCGAGGCTCGTACCCTTCCCCTCGCCTCAAACACCTCATGTCTCCGCCCAATACCTCGGGATCCATTTATACAAGGCAGCTGTTCCTTCTCGAGTTTTTGTCGCCGCATGAAGGGTTTACCAAGCACGCTCTGCACAGGTCCTGGACAGGAGTAGTCATCCAACGGCGCGACACTCCATTTCGCTGTATATCCCGAAGGAGACTATTGGCAGGAATAGGATTCATGGTCTGCGCAAGTGCGAGTTAGACGGTAAGAACTTGGCACCAACCTTGTTTTCGCTTCCGCCACCGTCGCTTCCATTTACTATGTTGGTTGTGGTAATCCCACCCCACTTTCGAGACACGCTAGACGGCAAGAGGGTTGGAGATCAGAGGTTGATTGAGGCTGAGGATTGAGAACGGGAAAGGGGAGTGCAGGCGGTTAGGGTCATGGCCCGCTAAGCAGGTAATGGTCTGTCCCATCTTCTTCATCAGTGGTGTTGATAGTGTTTCTTATACAGATATAAAATGAACCATCCAGTGTCCTTCTCTCAGGCGTGTGACCTTCTGGTTTACGAGCTGGATGCGCTGTTTTCCAACTTCCCTTCCACCAACCCTTCCCAATTCCTAGCGCAAATTCTTACTTCTAGGAGCGCGAGTTTCATCTCCACCATCATCATTTCTCTTCCAGAATGCGAAAGGACCTCATCGTCGATAAGATCACCCGTGAACCTCGCCAGCGCTTTCCTTCACACGCGCCGACCAGTCTTCAAAAGACGCACTCTACTGCATCGTCGCTGTCGACATATATCACTTCCTCATTAGCCGTGTCTTCTCTTCCGATGTCGAGTAGGAACCATACCTCGCCTAAGAATAGTTTCCTCCGCTTCGTGGTTCATCCCCAGGCACCATGAACCCTTCTCGGGGATTCTAACTTCCAAGTTTCGTTCTCAGATCAAAACAAAGCCAAGTGCAAACGCGGCCCCTGAACTCGACAAGGATAATGCAAAGCTTCTGAGCCACCACATCGTTCATCCCATCAAGTCCTTCTCATCACGGCCGTACCCCCTTGTGCTGTAAAGGACAGCCCCCCGCGCGTACGCGGATGCTGTGTACGCGCCAGTCGAATCAAGAACCACGGAGAAGTACAGCGAGATGCCGCAGACGGAGGATGCATATCCGAGCTCATCTAGCCTGCGACACAGGCGTCGGCCACAGTATTCTATGTTTCAAAGACGGCTCGGCAGCCACAATATCCAGCTGCACGTATAGCAGTGGTGTTCCGACCATCCGAAGGACAACATGCGGTTCCAACCTTAACTTCTGCTCTCCCTGCTGGATTCATCACAGATGCCAGTCCTCCGACGCTGCTCGTAGGGAAAGTACCATCAAGCATACACATGCGAGTCCCATGAACTGCAAGGCGGGTCGTACGCTAGGAGCCTACGTGCGGCAGGGGAAGTGAGAGCGCGTGCCGGTGTATCGGGACATTGAGCGTGTTGACTTCAGGCCAATCGCGGCTGCAGTCGGCGTCAGAGACGCTAGTAACTCTTGGTATGCCAGTTGCCCAGCACAAGACCGATGTCTCAGGCAAGCCGAACGGAGGCGAGCACCTCCACATGGCGTGCGCGCTGATTCGTGATCACGACCTGCGGCAGCACGGGTGCTTACCCACCCATCCACTGCCGCATCCATGTGGCCAGTCAGTCGGGGCAGCGCTGCAGGAACGACTTGGCCATTCTACGCCATCTAATATTCCCCATAAAACGAATATAATCGCTTCGCATTGGTCAATTGATTCTTGTATGGCTGCTTGCCGCCTTTGAAGCCATGGTCATGGATTGGCGAAGTACCAGGACGGTGCTTTGTCTCAATGTTAGCGTCGAGATTGGATTATTACTGATCTTTTGGATATCCTGTCCTGTCTTGAATCAGACGTTGACGAACTGGACAGCCGCTGGCACTGGCCTTGGGTTGCTTATGCTTGCTTCCCCACCATTGGTCCCGTTGAAGAACTAACCGAGAACATCGAATTATAATGATATCACCTACAACCGCACCAGACTCGCGCCAAGTCCTGGTTTATCGCATTCCGGAGGAGCTGGAGGGTATTCGCGAGCGCCACCTCTGGGCATCAGCATCACAATTCACTGCATGTTTTTTGATTCTCTAGCTGGGTGATGTGTGGTGTGAATGCAGGAAATTTCTCCTCTACCTCCCGCCTCGTCCGTGTATGATTTCGCACTAACCAATGTGACCTTTTGCCCATTGCGGATGGCATAGTTCAATTGCAAAGATTCTTCGCTGCGGGCCGTACCCCTCAAGATTTAGGCGCCCATATGGAGCGCATCGCCTTTCTCTGATGTAGGCAGTATCCTTTGATCCCGTCCTCGACAACTGATCCGGCTTACAAAGAGCTCCAACTCGAACCTCGAGCACATTTACCATTAACTCCATAAGCACTAAATTCTCTGCGCCTCACTGGAGCTCGACAGTATATAAGGAGGGCCGCCTCGATAGAAATCATCCAACAACTCAACACACTTCATTCAACCTTCAACTTCATCCACACTCTACCACTCTTCCACAATGCAGTTCTTCAAATCCACCCTCTTCGTTGCCGTGGCCTTCGCCGCCACCCTCGTCGCCGCCTCCCCCGCGCCTGCGCCAACCAGCTGCCCGTGGCAAGAGTATGGCCAGGAGTGCACCTACAACTCAGACTGTGCCTGCCTCAACAAGTGCATCGCATCCGTGAGTATCTGAGACAAGTATAAGTTTGAACTGTCCGCTAATAGTCAAACTCCAGAAATGTGTTTAAATATGTCGCCGATGCTTGACTGAGTTCTTGCCGTATCATTATTTACTCAGGTATGTTTGGTCCCCTTACCGGCCCTGACGTCCTAGTCTGATCTGAATTCCCTCATTAGCCGGACGTCTACATTATATTGCATTTATTATTATTACACTTGCACCCAATTTGTTGACAATTGCCGTTTGACTATAATACACTGTCATTTGCAAGCGAAGTTCTGAGTTGCCTGTGACATCGATTCCTGTTTCTGTACGATCCTTGTGATATATCAACTACCTTTGTGGCCAGTAGACCTATAGCCAGCGTACGTTGCCACTCCTGTCGACGATTTCGACATCCATTCCCTTGGCTCTGAAGGCGCGCAGTCTATCTAGATTGCGCGTCTGCGTGCACTCTAACCACCCGTGATTACTACTGGTTAATTTGAGGCTTTGAAGTATCTCAATATGATCTCTGCCCTCTCGACGGAACTTCAAGAATTCCCACAAATGGTCCCACGAAATGCGATTGGGAGGCTGAAAGAGTGCAATCTTTCTTAGCCTTGGGAGAATTTTGTCTTGTGTAGTGTTCACTGTACTCGTGCGCTCCGCGAGATCCCGCAAGAGTCGTATGCTGAGGCTTGAACTAAGGTCAAGTTCGATTAATGAAGGTATGACCTCAAGGCACCCAAAGAGATCTTGACTGGTGAGGCTGTTTCCCTTTTCGTGAAGGCTGAGCTTTATAAGAGTGCAACTCGACTGCGAGAGCAGCGCGTCAAAGCCCGATCGTACATGCCAGGATCGCGAACCGTCCACTGGCAGAAATCCTTGAAACTCCTCTGTAAATTTGAAAAAAGCTTGCTCCAGAGCAGGCAAGGTGAGAGTAGAAAGAGAATTCGATGATTGTGGAAGTGAAAGGGATAATGAGCGCAGATGCATGAGCTTCAAGTGAGGGAGGTGCAAAGTATTATCTTCCGGTGCTGTGCTAGGGGAAAATGTAGCCTCGAGTTCGACGAGGTGCGTGCAGTTTTGCAGGATGCTCCAAATGTCACCACAGCCTCGCTCGTCTAGGACCAGGCTGGTGAGATCCTTCCAAGGAATAACGAGAGAGCCGTTGACGACGATATCGCGGAGCATTCCGGAGCTTGCATTGAAGTGCCTGAGTCTAGCAGCTGAGGCAAAGGCATCAAACGGGGGGACATCATGGGCCCAGCCTGAGTCAATGGCGAAGACACGCAGATCCCTCAGTGTTGGAAGCCTCCCTTTAACTGCACTGAGTGCTCTAATCAACTCCGATGGCAGTTTCAAATCCAATGTAAGCCAACGCTCCGAATGCGAGGTCAGCATCGTGAGCACCGGGTGTTGCGACGGGACAGAGTTGTGGCCTGAGCCCAGCGATATTGACAATGGATAATCACCAGAGCGTGTCAGGCAGGTGGCTGCATATTGAACATGTCTGTCTACCTTCGATATGGAAAGATCGAGGGATATTTGTGACCATAGTGCGGGAGTAGAACGGCTGACGTCCCGCCATTGCTTGCAGACATGATCCAGGACCAGTGGGCTTCGATCTTTGGAAAGCTTGAAAGGGAATGCAGGAAGTGTGTGATAGAATATCTCGGACAAAATCTCTCTGGGAAGTCGTCGCAACGGTGAAACGAGCCCCTTATGAGCATTTGCATACTCGCGCAATGTACTGCGTTTCGACAGCAGACGCTGGAGTGCGGCGCGCATATACGCAATGCTTTCGTCGAGGTCAAATAGATCTTTTTGAAGCTTCAGGAGTGCTTTAAGAGCGACATTCATCTGCTCGTCTGTGCTGGGTGGTAGATTGCTAAGAAGAAAGGAATGGACAGGCGACAATCCAATATGGTAGGTGTCCGGGTCTGCATCTTGTACAGATAGTGTTTGATCCCATGATGAGAGAAATATAGCTGCGTTTAAGATCTATTTAGTTTGACGACAGTTCACAAAATGGGTATATTTACCAAGATCTCGATGTGGCTAAATTTAAACGGCGGTTGCGGATGGCACTTGAAAGAAGAACTTTTCAGGATCATTGTGGCGCATTCATCCCGAGAGCCGACATCCGACATAAACCGCCAACCGGCGTGACCAACCGTTGGACAGCCAACACATTAAGTCAACGCTTTTGTGAATACTCATCTACCATCGACAGAGACGATCTGCCCATCTGTTATCCCCCATAAAACTACTATCGCTGTGCCACATTATCTAAAGGATATGATGAATACTATGGATCCTATTGCCTGATGCTTTGGCCCAAATTTCCCAGTGTGACGCTTGTCAGTTATACACGTTGCAATTATTCTGTTGAAAGAATGCCAATACACTAAATAAGATGTGCGTTCCCTTGCTTCGATGAGATCTGCGTCTAAATAACCGAAGCTAGCCAGAGAAGGTACTAATCCAAAGTTCACACAGAGTCGACCGTTTGTCAGACGGCTGTCCTCGGGAGGCTACAAAGCTGGTATTAGACTCGCGACTGAGTGGCGACCGTCGCGACGTGGATAACGATGACTTGCAGTTGTGTGTCCTTTCAATGACTCCGCTCTGATTTAAGCATGTGACTAGGATAATCTCGATTTAGCTTGTTAGCAGCAGTGTACAAATTTACTTATAGCCAACGCAAACTCTCATCGCGATCAACCACTTTGACATCCATACCTTCCGACCGAAGAACCCTCAGTGTTTCCAAAATACCCAACTTCCTGCACATGGCTAAACCATCTTCATCCGTTCTTAATTTGAAGCTTTGAATGAGTCCAGAATGGCTTGTAAATGTGCAGAATGATCGTAAAAACAGATCAAAATTGTGCGGCCAATAATTCGGTTGTGCGTCCCTCGCCCACAGTACTAGTTCTTTGAGGTTCGGCAGAAACATCTCGCTGGTGGCACCACTGCAGGCACCACTGGAATATAGGATATACTTCAGCAGCAAGGAGCTGAGAATAGGACAGAGGATAAGCTCGTGCAGTGAAGGTACGGCCTCCAAGCACTCGACGAAATCCCACTCTCGAAAATAATTTGCGTTGTCCCAAAGGTCTAACTTGAGGAGGACACACCGGGATCGGGAGAGCATTTTGTCTAAGCCAGAATATACATGCCACGCCTCCTCCGGCTCGAAGTCATCATCGAGGTTTTCGATCATGAAGCAAGCGTGCGTTAGAGCAGGTAAAATGAGGGTGGAAAGCATGGTCGAAGAACTCGGAAGTGTTAGGGATAACGAGCGTAAATATTGCAGCTTGACGTCATGCACTTGAGCTCTATGGTCCGGGTAGATGATAGCTTCCAAGACTACTAGACTTGTACAGCCCAGTAGGATACCCCAAATGACCTCGGTTTCACGATAATCCATGACCAGGCTGGTCAAGCCTTTCCATGGAATAGAAAAGACTCCGGTGGTGACGACGTCGTGAGCAAAGTACATAGAACTCGTTTCGAGATGTCTAAGCTTGGGTGCGAGGGAAAATGCATCGAATAGTGTCGTGTGATCTGCCTCGACCAGGTTGTATATCTCCAAATCTAGGCTCGATAACAGTGAAAGCCGCCCTTTCACCATCTCGAGTTTTCGTGCAGCCTCCATCGGTACCCGAAGAGTTAATCTACGCCACCTTTCAGAATGGGCTGCCAACATAACCAGAGCCGGGTACCGATTTTCTGGATACTTTGTGACAGGATCGAAGTCGGTTGGGCCGATGAGCGATATCGATAATGGATATTCACCCGAACGGGCCAGACAGGTTGATATGTATTTGAGGTCCCTATCGATGTTCCCGATGTTCCTTCCATGATCTTCGAGGGAGATATAAGACCAGAGTGCGGGGGTAGAGCGGCTGGTGTCCTTCCATCGTTTGCAGACGCGCTCAAAGAGGAGCGGCATCTGATTTTCGGACATCTTGAAAGGGAATGTAGGGAGAGCGTGAACAAACACCTCAGAGAGGATCTCGTTGGGAACTTGTCGCAAAGAAGAAATTATTCCTTTGTGTGCCTCGACATAATTATGCAACACTGTGCGCTTTTCCAGCAAACGCTGGAGTGCAGCACTTATTTGCAAGATGTTCTTGTCCACGTCGTGCAGATAATTCTGGGCTTCTTGAAGAGTTTGTCGAGCCGCATTCGACTGCCCCAATGTGCTGGGTGGAAGATTGCTATAGAGTAGAGCATGAACTGGAGATGATTCGATGGTGAATTCTTTGTTGGCTACAGTGAGCGCGTCAACACCACAATTTGGACAGAAAGGGCTTGAATCCATGATGTACCCTGATTTAATGTATAACATTGTCAGTGGTTGAAGCGACAGAACTATCAAGATGCTACTCACAACGAGTACTCGCACGCCGAGGACAAGAACTTGAAGAATTATACAAGAACGATTTTGGTCACAGTTCTCGGCGAATGCCGGTTTAGACAGGGTCCTTCGCTACCGCAGCGCTACTCATCCTGTATGTATTATTATGCAGAGTACGATGTGAAGAGATGGTGACTATTACCAGTTATTAACCAGCAGAACTTGAATAATGAGTTTTGATGGCGAAATTCCGAATGACACGATCAACCTATGGTCACGGTGCTGGATATGCAGGATTCAAACTCAAACAGTATCACGACTTGATTACTATTCGAGGATTGAGAAGTTGTAAACGTTGCGTGCTGTTGTTCATAAATAGCCTATAAATAATAATACACTCTCGATCTATGCCAATGAAGCACCATCCTTCCCTCTGATCATTCAAGTCAACACCGACGCTCAAGCGAAGACGAGGCACGAGCTGGATGTGTAGGTAGTCGTTGTAGTCGGGCACTCGTTGTTCGAGTTGTAGTCGAGGGTGCCGTTCGAGAAGAAGCTGCAAGCGGTGTTGTACGCGCCAGTCGAATCATCATATCTGGTTCCGCCATTTAGCTTTATGCATCGGGCACAGAGTCAAGGAGTGAGCTCACCCGCAGTAGCGCGATTCCTCCTCGGAGTACTGGCCTTGAGTCGCAAGCGTCAGGTTCGCCGAGTTGAAGATGATGCTGGTGGGGCAGTTTGCACAAGTGCGGGCTGCGGCGAACCCGGCGGTGGCAACAGCGGCGAAGATGATGGTGGAGGTGGTGCGCATCTTGATGATGTGGGTGGGTGGGTAGATTGGTGGGTCTGGGAGTGATTGGGGTGGAGAAGTGGGAGTAGTGGCTGATGAAAATATTCATTAGACATGCCCGTCTTTATACCACTTTGGGAGCCTGCTGGTGCTGACTATACCGCCCACTGCCCGCGCATGCAGCGACGCGTCATCCATCCTGCCTTCTTCTCCGGAGATATCTACTGATTGCAAGGTTAGAGGCGAGCTTCTGAGGCAATGAGGTTGAGCGCGTCTGCATCTGCAAACGTGTTGAGGCGATGCATGATGATTTTGCGAGATTTTGCGCGTGTTCGGATCACTGGGCATGATTCGAGTTTAGGTTTGTTGGGAACCTGCCGCTGGCAGAACTTTGACGTAGATATACGTGAATATGGCGGACCTTCGGATGACATCAAGGTTGGGTAGCTGGAAGCGGGGCAGAGCAAAGACGTCGTAACTGGAGATAAAGAACAGCCTTCCTCTGCCTACCTTGCTACTCGACGCAAGGGTGCATGATTCGGTCGTCCCAAGCACCCAACAGTCTCTTGAAATGGCTTTCGTTTCCCCTGTTTTGCGAAGTTGACTGCAACAAAAGCTCTCTCGGTACCATCATAGTATCATGTCCTGCTGGGGATATGGCAGAAAGATATGCTCCGTTGCGAGGGTGGCAGATTCTGCATAGCAAATGGCATCAGGCATTACCGTTGCATTATGTAGCATCAAGGTCAATCGAAGGCGTGTACCTGTCAACGGGGCTCACCGCCAAGCTCGAGGCTGTTCTACAACAACTGATCACTAACTCAGTTCCAGAGGTTGCCTGCAGAGTTTTGTGGAGTTGCGACTTGGCCGGGGATATGTGCGCTTGACCCGAGACGGAAGGGCCGTTATGGCGGTGGAGGGCATCACGCTCACAATCAAGGTTTGATGAGATGATATCGAGAGAGCAATAAGTGGATGGGGGCAGCTCTTGGGACGATGAATATGTAAAACTTGGCAGGAATAAACCTACTGCCGTCAAACAGGTCACAGGATCGATCGATCCCGAGTTCACAGTGAGCGAATAAGCACGGTACCTTCAAAACTTATGCCATCTTAAATATCGTTGGAGGTTTGTTGAGAACCAATATAATCTTTGCAAGATAGATGAGCGAGAGTAGAAGGGCATGTATTCAGAGAGGTATTCCATCTGTACTATAGCAGACTATAGCGTTTGTCGGTGTTCTTGTTTGGTTCTCGTGATATCGATACAAGTCCCAGCAAATTCAAA
Source organism: Athelia sp. TMB (assembly GCA_014898675.1). Classification (NCBI taxonomy): domain Eukaryota; kingdom Fungi; phylum Basidiomycota; class Agaricomycetes; order Atheliales; family Atheliaceae; genus Athelia; species Athelia sp. TMB. Next base: position 175,205 of record JACXVL010000046.1, on the reverse strand, counting down.
GCCCAATCCTTGATGACACAGGGGTTTGATGTCCTAATCGAGGACTCCTTCGTCAGCGACAGTCTTGGATACTGGAGTCAACGCCGCGTCCCAACAATCTCTTTACCAGAAACCAGCCAGCAACGATAACCCCACGAACGATCGTCGTCTCAACCTCGGCAATGGCACCACTCATCAAATCCAAGATCAAAGCTAAGATCCCACGCAAGGCGTCGTCTTCTCGGTTGCTACCCCGCCGGGCATCGACTCCTTCTCAAGACATCCAGCGACTACACCTCAAGAAACAGCAACTCCAGCAGAAGAAAAAGCAGAAGAAAAAATCTTCTGGGAATGAACATCACGCGTTGGCGGCTAGACGAGCGAAACGAGAACGATGGGCCGCCATCGCCGCAGACACTCAGCGTATCGTGCTAGGCGATGGCAAGTACGTTGAAGAGCGTACGGGTGCTTCAGGGTCTCAGGGTTCGTCTTCCGCTGCGTCTGTTTACTTCTCGTCTGCCAATGCTCCTGGACCATCCGAAACTCAGCAACAGGGCACTGTGCAAGTCGTGCATGACATTGCTCCACAGATACAACTAAGCAGACAGATGTCCACGCTATACCCTCATACGTCGCCCTCGCTTGCGAGCTGGAGGCAGAGGACGGATGCCGCCTTAGCTGTGCCTACGATTTTAACTTTCTCTCCTTCGACCACTCTGACTGCTGCTCGGGCTTTGCATCGCGCGTACCCCCACCTGTCTTTCGACCCTCCCAACTCTCTATCAACGACCAAGATAGGCGTTCTCTCTTTTGCATCCGCAAAACGCGCCGGCGGTGGCTATCTGCATGGTGGCGATGAACAGGAAGAAGCACTGGCTCGGTCCACGTCCCTCGTAGCGAGCTTGGATACACACGCTGGCCGTGAGTTCTATGCGACGCACAAGAATTTCTCTGGCGTCGATGGGAAGGGTATCTATGACCACTCTATGGTTTACAGCCCAGGCGTCGTAGCCTTTAGAAAGGAAGATGACGATGTACTGGATGACCCTCAGCACGCCGAACCTACGGTCAACGAGTCTAAGGCCAAGGGCACCCGCGCGAGGTCGAACTCCAAGCCGAAGTCGAAGAGTAAGGGGAAAGCTGCCACCGCCGTTTCTCCTCTGACATCATCGATCCCATTACCGGCCACGTCATCTGCCCTACAGCAAACCCTGCAACAAACCCTCATTCCTCCCTACCTCCTCAACATCATCTCGTCTACGCCACCATCGTACGCCGCCATCCATCAGAACTACGACATCACCCCTTCGACATCGTACATCTTCACTTCCGGGATCAAATCAGTGCTCACACAGCGCTTAGGCCGGGTGCTGCATGTGTTCGAGGAGCGCGGCGACCGTGCACTGGTCCTCGGCGCGTATGGGTTCGGGAGCAGTGAGGTGCCGGTGGAGATGATTGCAGAGGTGTGGGCGGAGCTGCTGGTGTGCGGGGACGCTGAGTCCCAAGGTGTTGCGCGCTTCAAGGATGTGTTCGAGCATGTTGTGTTTGCGCTCCCTGGCAGGCTGTTCAGCCCGTTTCAGCAAGCTTTTGAAATGCGCGTTCTGGAGGGAACTCTCGATGAGGCCACCGAAGGAGAAGACGTTCCTACTATTCAGACGAGCTGATACGGTATACCTTGGGACTTTTTCGACGCTAGATCCACTTTTTATTTCCTTGTGTCTGCTATCTCCACTTCTTGCTACGAAACCTACCCTTCACGTTGTTTGGTGTATTTCTAGTTCTGTTCCCAATATTGTATCGTTCGTGCATCGCAGCTTTTACCAAGTAATGAATTTTTTTACATCTCACGTACATCATAACTAGTGCTCAAGAACGCTTGAACAAAGATGATATATATTCGGGACCTCATTGAACGTCGGAACTGGTCGGAGCGGTGGTCCTGACCCGGAGCATGTCGGCCCTTTCAAGTTGAACTCACCCCTTGTTACTCGCCGCGTTCACTCTGGCAGGAAATTTGCCTCTGAGGTAGTATTTGCGCCCCATTTATGCTATTTTAAGTGAGTTGCACACTGTGCCTGCTGCTTCTATGCAGTCATAAGCACAGCTGACATGATCTTGTAATACAAAGGGGCTGCAGACTCTGCACCGTCGATACTGCCGAGCTGTATTGATGCAGGCAATGTATCATAGTCAACCCATGGGTCGGCATGCCAGAACTACCCGAGTGGAGCTCAACAGGTGGCACAATATGCATGCACCCATTGCTTCTTTGCCTGACGAAATTCTCGGTATGATATTCGAGGCGGGCATGCTCCTTGAAGAAAACGCTTGGATTCCAAGACACTTCGGGACTCTCGTCTCTCGTGTATCGCATCATTGGCGCAACGCCTCTCTGGCCAATCCGCGTATCTGGACACGTATCCAGTTCAGACGCTGCAGCAAGAAGAAACACATTAAATTGCAACAAGAGCGTTGGAAGGAAAGAGCCAGGGTTTTCTTGTCTAGGTCCAGATCATTACCTATTGAGATCACCATCCTCGAATTCGTCAAGCAGGATTTTCAAGCTTGGTTCCTCCAGTTGATTGGCGATCACATTGGTCACTGCCGTCGCTTGTGCATCAAGAATGGAGATCCAGAAGGTATATCGGTGGTGCTCACTTACTTGGCGAAATATAAGGCTCCCCGTCTCAGCACGATTGAGCTGCGTGTTGGAGATGACTGGGACGACTACGACGTGGAATTCCGAGGGCCAATTTTTCAATCTACCGCCCCTCTGTTGACCACCGCAGAACTCGACAGGATCCTTCTCCCTTCCCTTTCATTCTGTCTGCCCGCTTTTATTCATTTAACGTCGTTGCGACTTACGGGCATTACTATCGAGTGGGGCATGGCCGGAGAGCCAGCTTTATCACATACAACGATCAAAAACTTTCTAGAAGCGCTGCGATCATTGTCCCACCTCGAATTAGATATATACAGCTTTCGCAGCGATGGTCACCCCTTGAAGATTATGCTCCCCAGCCTCCACTACTTTCATATCCAAACCGATGACCTGGAATCCCTCGATAGTACACTCCAGATTGTTCACGCAGCATCTTTAAGCACACTATCGTTGGCACCAGCCTTTTGGGAAGATGACCAACTCTTTTCCACAATCGAAGCTGGTTTAGGATCCCAATATCCCTCGTTGCGACATTTAATATTATGCGACATCTCGAAAGAAGCGCCCCGCCTCGAAGTAGTCGCACACCACTTCCCTGACATCGAGCAGTTGACCTGCAGAGTGGCATCGGAGCAACTTCATACCTATGACATTGAATATGTGCTCGCTGCCATCAACCGGACGGTCGACGACTCTAGCGATGAAGGCACAGACGATGAGAGCGCGGGTGATGAAAATATGGAGGACCCAGATAACTCGAACTCCTTGAGTGGCTCGACCTGTAACGATGGGAGCCAAACCGAGGCCGATGATCATGATGAAGACTGGACGGGCGGCTCATTGCCACTGCTCTGGCCCAAACTACATACCATCGGTATGTCGGCAGACTCAGCACATGGCTGCCCTGCAAGAAGGAGGGCGCAGAGAGCTTGTGACAACACATTGGATGCCCCGACATTGCGCTCTAGAATCACCCAGTTGCAACTGGCTGGCCATCCAATTCACAGACTGAAGCTGCCTGCAGCTCTGTACACCTACGCAGATGCAGACTCTATGGCGACACTGAGAGAAATGATCGAAATGGAAGACTTCAGTGACGGTTGGCCGACAACTTTTGTATCTCTCCGCTGTTAAATTACTTTGAGAGTGATATTGTGTATTAGATTAACATGCACGCCTTCAATACAACGTGTGAACACATCATTAGCGCTTAGTATACTCGACTAATTTCTACGCCCAGCCCTTCATCCTGTAATCTATGGATGGTGTCAGAAAACAAGTCAAGTCTTCCCTCGCTAAAGATTTCTTCATCCACTTCTAATTTGAAGATTTGGAGTAGTTCAATCGGGCTACTAGCTGCTCGCCGCAGCTCCAGCAGCTCCCCCAGAAGAACCCATGGAAATTCCGCCCTTGTCACACGAAGCACGAGTTTTCTCAACTTCGGCACAAGAGGGTTCGCGCAATGTGAATGATGTGCAAGACTTCGCACGACGCTTTCAGCAAGGGTTGAAGGCGCCTCGAGCTCGATTAATGAAGGCATAGCCTTCAGACATCCAGTGACATCTTCCGGTTCAAATACAGTTTGCATGCGACCTTCAGGAAAGGATAACTTCAAAATGGTGCATTGTGACTGGGATATTAGCACATCTAGACCAGAATGCGTGACCCATGTAACTGATGGGTCCCAGTCAAAACCATCTGGTTCGACATCATCGATGAGAGTAAAGGATAATGATTGGACAGCAGGTAAAGTGAGGGTGGAAAGGATAGTTGATGTTAATGGGATTTTCAAGGATAGCGAGTGCAGGTGCGCGAGTTTCATGGGGGGAACGGCCGAGCATCCATGCGGGGCATCGTAGCTGATGTATGCTCCAAAATGCTCCAAATTGGGACAATTTTGAAGCATGCCCCAAATCTCTCCAGCTTTACGCTCGTCAATGGCCAAGGAGGTCAAGTTAGCCCAAGGAATAATCATCGATCCATTGGTGACAATGTCCGACAAGTCCGTGGAGGTCAAGGCCAAAGTTTTGAGCTTGGGAGCGGAGGAAAAGCAGTCGAGAGGTTTGGTTGAATCATCCTCCTCTACGTCGCTGGTGATATCTAGATGGAGAGTGTGGAGCCTCAAGAGGCTGCTCCCTACTATGATGTACTTCCTAATCGCCCATAAAGGAAGCTTAAGATGCACTGTTTGCCACCGGCTGCACTGGTGTGTCAACAGCCTCAGGACCGAAAACCTCGATTTTAAATCTTGATGCTCTAGGTTGCGCCCATTCACGGCTATTGTCAATGAATGTTCGCGGGAACGGGAAAGACAAGTGGCAATGCGTGTGATAGTCCTGCTGTCCTCTCCGTGTCCAATGTCAAGTTGGATGTACGACCAGAGCAACGAAGTTGATCTTACGACGTCCTTCCACCGTTGGCAAACACGTTCGAGAAGAAGCGGTGCATCTTTCGCAGACAGCTCGAAAGGGAAAGCGGGAAGGGTATGGATAAATATCTCGGATAAGATCTCGGTGGGAATCCGACGCATATAAGACAAAACGCCTTGGTGGGCGTCCGCGTAATCCTGCAATACAGCACGTTTTGTGAGCAGGCGCTGGAGTGCGGTGCGGATATGTGAGATGGTTTCATCCACGCCATCCAGATCTTGCTGTATCTCTGAAAGTGTTTGCCGTGCAGCTTTAAGCTCTCCGATTGTCCTGGGCGGCAAGTTGTTGTGAAGCAAATCGTGGACGGGGGACGATTTGACCTCGGGTTGTTGCAGATTGCTACTAGTAGCACCGTGGCCGCATCGCTCACAGGTGTTGCCTAAATTCATAATGAGTTTTCTGGGAAGGAATTCTATGAGTTTGAATACTATGAGTACTGAATACAAAGCGTTACCGTGTAAGCAGATGCTGTGAATGTAAGAAGAAAAGACGATCGACGGTGCCTTGCCACAGGCCCCCGGAAGCTCCCCTTGCCAACTTGGGGTCTGTCCGGAAATTTCTCCTCAGATCGCCCTCAAATCCGCAATATTTTGGCGGGGAGGTCACGTGCATGCCACCAAAACTCCCAAGTTCTCCTCTAACCTCGTCATGTTATCTCGTACTGCCCCTAAATCGCCAGTAAATGAGTCTGGATAAAAAGGTGCGACGTTTGAGATGGAGAAACACCTTTTGGAGTGACAATTTTTTTCAAAAGTTGACGGTTTTGGGCCCTCAAATCCGCAATCATTCGGACTTGCCACTGTAAAATTTTGGTCTCCCGCAGTCATACCATAGAAGGGAAGACACTCCTAGTAAAATTTTAAAGTCCGATGATTCGCCGGTTCGAGAATCATCAATCACTTGGTGCTTGAAGCCCGATTACCGGCAATACTCGTAACCGGCAAATTTTCCAAGTCCTCAGGCAGAGTCAGGCAGTCCACCAACCCAATTCCCAGTCAGTTCGGTAATCTAGAGAAAGGAGTAAAACCCGAACGGGCCAAAATAAGCTAGACATGTGGATGAAACAATGAGTCCTAATTAGGAGTGTAACGTGAAACCGGGCCGCTAAGGCCCGGGAAGTATCTTATCGCACCCGAGACCATCTTTCCCCCTTCTCGGACTTCCACCCAAAATCTGGCTTTGATAACACCATCAACCGAAATCATAACCATGGCCCCGCTCCCGCGCATTCTCATCTGTGGTCAGCACCGCCGCTCCCGTTAGAATTATTGCCACTACTGACCACACCTCACGAGGATACAGGCGACCTTGTGTGGGCACATGCCGAAGCGAAGGAAATGTTTGCCGGAATCGCGGAGACCATCGTATGTCGGAGCCCCCCATGTTTTGTTCTCAAAGGCTAACAAACACGCTAGCTCATGACGTCCGCCAACCGCGACCAATTCCTCAAGGCCATCGCCCCCAATGGTGCATATTACCCACTCACCGCTGTCTACCGCAATAACACCTCCGCGGATCGCATCGGCGTCTTCGACGCTCCCATAATTGCCGCGCTGGCCACCGCGGGCGTGCGATGGATCGCGCACAACGGCGCGGGATACGACCAGATTGACATACTAGCATGCATCGAGCAAGGGATCAAAGTGAGCAATACGCCTGGGGCAGTGGACGACGCGACTGCGACAACGGCCTTCTACCTCATGATCTCAGCCTTGAGGCAGTTCAGCAATGCTGAGCGCAGCCTTCGGGAAGGAAAGTGGAAGGGATTGACCAACGCGGGCAAGCAGAGGGACGCGGAGGGAAAGACCCTCGCCATACTGGGGCTGGGAGGAATTGGCTTGCGTCTCGCCGAACTCGCGCGTGCCTTCCCCATGCGCATTCTTTACCATTCGCGGCACCCGAATCCGAGCGCGCCGGAGTGGGCAGAGTACTTTCCGACAGAGAAGCTCTATGAGATGCTTGCGCAGGCCGACGTGCTCAGTGTTCATGTGCCACTGCGAACGGAGACGGAGGGCCTGGTGGGGGAGAGCATGATCAGGGCTCTAAAGAAGGGTGGTATCTTGGTAAACACAGCGAGAGGTAAGGTGGTTGACGAGGAGGCGATGATCAGGGCACTAGAAGATGGGCATGTAAGTGAACTTATTCCATTCATATTTCCAGATATAGCGAATTGACACATCTCTCCAGCTTGCCTCTGCAGCCTTGGACGTCTACCCGGATGAACCAGCAGTAAACCCCCGTCTCCTATCCTTCCCGCAGAATGTGCTTCTCCCGCATATGGGTACCGAGACGCGTGATTCGCAACGGAAAATGGAGGTTCGCGCGCTTGGAAACGTAAGGGACTTCTTGAAGAAGGGCAAAGGGAACGATCTCGTTCCAGAGATGAAGCTTAAGGTGAGGATGCTTTGCGTAGAATTGGGGACGCTGACATATGAGCACTGTAGGAACCCAAATACGTCGAAGAAGTCAAACTTGTGAACATTGGCAAACTGTAGCGATACATGACCTTTGAATGAATACAAAATATGATACACCTTCCCGTTTTCTTCTCCGCTCATGGGCTTCAAAAGAGCCCATCGATGATCTACGTGTGCACATGTCAGACCTGAAGAGACAACGCGACACCCGAGTAAGCTCACCTGTGCTCCCACTCGTCCAACTCCTCTGACACGTGCACACTCCCCAAACACGCCCCTCCCCCGCGCAGTATGCAGTGTACCGGAGAGGAGGTGCCGAAGAAGCCAGCGTGCACACGCGTCTTCGCGGAAATCAGAAGCGATGCGGCGATTCGATTTGCGCTGCGGGATCGGATTAGTACCAAAGGGCACATTAAGAATCTCAGAAAGTACCTCAACACGACGAGCCCCTTCCTTGTAAGCGTGCTCCTGGTGCACGACCCAGTGGTCCGCCAGGACCCACAGCCCCCCACCTGCGAGCCAGTGCTCATACACACATGCGGCCTTGTTCCCGCCATATCCAGCGAAGCGTTCGTCACAACGCGTACCAACTCCGCGCCCTGATTCCTTCTTTTGATCGAGCTCCTTTCTCGCTGCCTTTCCCAAGTACTGCATATTCAAATCGGACTTTTTGTCGGGAACCCGAGAATGGGAGTTGGTGGGAGGAGGCACATAAAACCGGTTGAACACGACGTATGGCTCATATGCTGCCTCGTACGCGTTGATTGGTACAGGGTACATCGCCCCTGGTGCAGCGGCGTAGAAGGCTGGGTAAAGGGAGGCGTTGTGCCCCGCGGGCCAAGAAGCGTGGAAGGGGCCGATGCGGTGTGTGCGTACAAGGTTGAGGAGAGTCTGTAGAGGGATATGAGCTTTGTGCGAGGCAGAGATAGGCGGGGTGCATACGGCTTTGTCGGTAGGGAAGTTACTGGCATTCATCCCATCTTTCGCGTGGGTGTACTCAAATGCAGGAATCACCAGCCCGCCGCCTGAGTCTAACACTCTTCTGGCCTCCCCTCCTCTACCCCGTATCGCCGCCCGGAAGTCGGTACACACTGCGAAATCTATATCGAGCATCATCACCCACTTTGTCCTTGCCCAGAGGCGCGCTGCATTGCGCCAAGTATTGAACTGCCGGGGGAAGGCGTCTACGATGAGGTGCACATCTACGCGGGCTGAGAATGCTGGGGATGACGTGTAGAGAGCGTGTAGAGCCGGGAGGAGTGAGGCAAGAAGTGCAGGGGTAGTGTGAATCGTAACGGAGATTGGGCCTGAAGCACAGGGTCAGCAAGAGTAGCAGAGTATGATGAGGATGGAAAGGGTGAAGAAAGATCACCGGTGTATGTATCAACAAGTCTCTCGAACACTGGGAAACGGTCCTCAGTGATAAGAGTCGTGATTGTCACATCGTCGTCCTCGTACTGAACATCGAGTGAGCCAATCGCCCGATAGAAGAAAGGCACGATTGTGCTGGGTCGCATAGACGCAGAGAAGGTCTTAGAGAGGAACAGAGATTCCGGAGTCATCACGCCAGGGGTCGCCCAGTGGATGAGCGGGTCTTGTTGCTGGGGCGAACTTGGGCGCGCGAGAAGCAGGAAGGGGTCTGCAGTGAGCCGAAAAGGGTCTCTGAAGGGAAACCCGAGGGTGCGGTAAAAAGGTCCTATAAAGAAATAAGTGGTCGTATAGAGCATGGCAAGCAAGGCGTAGGATGCGAGGAGCGTGTATAGGAGACGCGTTGGCCAGAAAGTAATTGAAGGCATTTCTTTTTGCAGCAGAGTCCAAAAGTCCAGTCAATTGGATATACCAAGGATTTTGGTACAGACGTAGTTCTCAAGTTTGAGAATCAACTTGGCGACTCGACAATAGCTATCTTCCGAAGTGTCCTGCCTTGGGGGTTGGAAGTTGTAAAGCTCTCTCAAGTGATCTTGAATCCGGAGAGCTCTGTTGAGAGACTAGTATGTTCGAACTGGAAGCTTGCGAACGTAGGTGTGATGCTCGGATCCAACCTTGGGATATGTAGTTCGCGGCTTGAAATACGGCTCCAGAGCTACCTTTCTTGAGGGGAGAAGCCGCGTCCTTTTGCTATCCAGGACGTTTCGAGAAGCAGATCAGATTGTTGAGGATGGAATGTGTGGGCACTGGGCAGCGGCTAGCGCATGTAGCTTGGAATTCGAGGTTCAAGACCGTAATGTGCAAAGCAGAAAGGCGCCGTGCGCACACCGGTCACAGGTGACGCGTAGTGACGAACCACCATCACGATTCACCATCGATCCATACTGTTTCAAAGTCGATTACTTGGTCATCACTTTGGACTACCATTCTCGTCAGTGGGGACATTTGCAAGGAGACAAATCGCCACCTGCGGACCAGACCCATAAACCTATCTACGATCAGCCTTTTTTGCACTCTATAAGATCTTGACACCACAGCATACTTATTCAACCTCGGTGAGTTGGCTGTCTTATACTGCACACGATCGGAAGTCGCTTACGTTCGCATCAACGACGCTGATAGCATTGCCAATAAACATGCACCCAAGGACAGAGGACCGGCGGCGGTATGGCTTATTGCTATCGAAGCGCCTTGAAGGGTTTGCGATTGCAAGGAGCAGACTTGTTACTCAACTGGCAGAGCTAGACACGCAGGCTAGAGCCGTACAAATGGAGTTTAACACGTTGCACAACTTAGGTGCCCCGATCTCCAATCTTCCCGATGAGTTGCTTGCCATGATATTCGAGGAGGGCATGCGCTTGAATGCTCACAGTCATTTCGGGATCCTCGTGTCCCATGTCACACGTCGATGGCGCCACGTTGCAATAAACACTACACGGCTGTGGTCAAACATACGTTGCATCGCTCAAAATTACAGAGCATATGCGCCCTATCCGTCTTCGAAAAGGACGAGAATGAAAGCTGCTACTTTCATTTCCAGGACGAAGTTGTCGCCCTTGGACATCCACATCAAGGGATTCAGCGCAGAGGACTTCTCAGGCGACTTTCTACTTTTACTTAGCAACCACATAGGACACTGCCGAAAGTTGCACATATCCGGTGGGGACCTCGAAGGTTTGACGAGAGTATTGCAGTGCATCTCATCGCTCCCGGTGCCTCTCCTAAGCTCCATCCGATTGAGCACTGAGGACGAAGTAGAATTTCACGAACAAATCTTCCCGTCCGGCGCCCCTCGCTTGACAACCGTCTATCTCGATGGCCCTTGCCTCTTCACTATCCATCAATGTCTATCTGCATTCCGTTCAGTCACATTCTTCCGACTCGAGAATATAGGAATTGAACCAAAAGATGGGGGGAGATACATTGCATTTAGAGATTGTCTCATGGCCATGCCGTCGCTAAACCACCTCGAGTTGGACTTCGAGTTTTTCGAGGTGTCACAATCTGCTTTGCCCATAACATTGCCCGCCCTCCGTTTCCTACTAGTGGATCCAGAGAGTTGTGGTATTTTACTCTCCTGCGTTCAGGCAGCATCCTTGGCCACACTCTCAATCGCTGCCTGTGACGAGGATGGAGATGTTTTTGATATTCTTGATGAACTAGAGATTCGGTACCCATCACTCAAACATCTCATTCTAACGAATGTCATAGTTCCTTCCGACCGCTCTGACAATTTCCCCGACCTCAGAGTGTTCGCGGGCAAATTTCCCGATGTCGAGCGATTGACTTGCCTAGTAATAGCGGAAAATGGGTTTTACAACATCGAGTACTTCAGCGCCTCAATTCTATTCGGCTCTAGGGATGCAAGAATAGCATACGGAAAGGTCACTCCACAATGGCCAAAACTACAAACTATGGCGATCAAATCAGATCATATGCACGGCCTTAATGCCTGCCGTCTTGAAAGAGTGATTCTGAAGCTGCGAGAGGTTCGCCACCCGATTCGCCAATTCATGCTGCCAATCAAATCACTTTCTCAGCTAAGTGACAAGGATAGAACGAAGGTCGGGAGATTAGTAGAATTGAAGGAATTTGCTATTGATTGGCCTACGCCGTTTTTGCCGGAAGATTAGATGGGTGGCACAGACTGCATTTGTGTATTTATCGTCGGTTCATTGAGGAAAAGAGCGTGAACTCTTATTGTAATACAATTCTTATCTGATGATGACATGCACATTGGTACCAGGTGTACCTTCTCCCCGACCACGTCGCCATAGTCATTACAAACACAAAATTTAAAACACGGGCCAGCGCTGGACCACAACCAAAAAAAAGCTGAGAACCAATCCTCTATAAGAATGATAAAAGTATCATACGACAACAAAGGAGAACCAAGCATACTGGCTCTAAATCAGAGAAACCAACATACATATAACTATGCTTCGTAGAGATGGTTCTTTGATACCGATGTCCCACACTTCGACTACAAGGCTAGCACCTCACAGTTTTGCCTTGACGGGCTCCACCTCCGCGAGCTCTTTCTTCGCAAGCTCCCGCAGCTCCCGTCTCAAAATCTTCCCCGCCGCACTCTTCGGGATCACGTCGATGCACACCACGCCGCCGCGCAGCTGCTTGTGCCGCGCCACGCGCGTCTTGATCCACTCCTGTATGCTCTTCCCGAACGCGGCGGGATCCGCGGGCGGCGCGGCGGGCACGACGTACGCACGCGGGAGCTCGGTCTCCTCCGCGCGCGAGTCGATGCCGATGACGGCGACGTCCGCGATGTCGGGGTGCGCGAGCAGCACGGACTCGAGCTCCGCGGGCGGCACCTGGAAGCCCTTGTACTTGATGAGCTCCTTGCGCCGGTCGACAATCTTGTAGAAGCCCTCGGCGTCGCGCATGGCGACGTCCCCGGTCTTGAACCACCCGTCGGGCGTGATACTGCTCCGCGTCGCGGCCACGTTGCCGAGGTAGCCCTTCATCACGCTCGGGCCGCGCACCCACAGCTCGCCGGCCTCGCCCTCGCCGACGTCTGTCACGTCGTCCTCGCCGATCAGACGCGCCTCGAGGTTGGGCAGCAGCACGCCGATGGAGCCGACTTTTCGCAAGGAGTCTGCTGTGGGGAGCACATGGGTCGTAGGGCTCGTCTCGGTGAGGCCGTAGCCTTGTGTTACGTCCACCTCTGCGCCGACGCTCTTCAGGCGCGCGCGAGTCGCGTCGACGAGGACAGAGCCGAGGGGTGCGGCACCAGAGAAGAGCATGCGCAGAGTGCGCAGGTCCGATTTGGAGGTCGCGGGGTGCTTGGCGATGCCGAGGAGCATGGGGGGTACGACTAGGGCGGCGGTGACGCGGTATTTCTCGACGTGTTGGCAGAAAGCCTCGACGCTGAACTTGGGCATGACGACGACGGGAACGCCGCATTGGAATGGGAAGTGGATGAGCTTCACAGCGCCTGAAAGATGAACAGGATATGTCAGAAAGATTGCAAGAGGGGCAAAAGGAGAAATGGGACGTGCCGTATATGTGGTAGAATGGGAGCATGCCGAGCATGACATCCTCATTTCGCCAAGGCGGGAAGATGGGCATGACCATCTGCACGACGGCGACGATGTTCTTGTGTGTAGTCTCGACACCCTTGGGCTTGCCAGTTGTGCCGCTCGAATAGCACAGGTACACTGTCTCGTTTGTGTGCTTCCCTTCAAATCTAACCTCGCTCTCAAGGGTCCCCCGGTTCAGCAGTGCAGGCAGCTGAGTGAACTTAGCTGCTGCAGATGCGCCCTCGTCCTTAGCACCAGTGAGCCATTCCGTCCCCAGTATGACTATGCGTTTGTGCGCCTCAGCTTCGCTCCACCCAAGGTGGGTCTTGAACATCTCAAGCACGGTGGGAAGGGCAACCGGGTGCACGAAGACCAGCTTCGCGTGCGAGTCTGACCATTGGTGATGCAGCTCGTTGGGGGTATATGCGCTGTTCGCGAGGGTGCACCGCAGACCGCCAGCAACGCTTCCGAATAGCGCAATGGGCCAAGTGATCGAGTTCGGGGAGAATATCATGATCGTGTCGCCTTTCTTCAAGGGCACCAGGGCCGGAGAAGAGGGAGAGGGTTTTGTCAGGCCATAGGCCAGCGAGAGGGAGAGCTGGCGCAGAACCGACCGAGTGATCACGGTGTTCGTGTCTCCGTCGATGAAGGCCGCCCTCGATCCGGGGTATCCACCGATGTTGCCTTGGCCATCTGGAGTGAATAAATGGGAGAAAATGGACTGGAATGTGAGGTCGACAGAGGGGGTGAGTGACTTATAGATTTTGTGAGGCATGGTGGTGGGGAAGGGGGATGAGAGGTAAGACCTGGGGATGGGGAACTTATCACGAACATGCGAACCGGTAAACCGCGTATACAACTCCCGCAAACGCGGGTGGCGTACGAATCAGCGGCCTCATCGGATGTACCTCAAAACTACCTCAAAACGTTAACCCTCCGCCTTTCTATGCTCACCTTCTTCTCGCATCCGCACAATTTCCGCAATTGAATGTACTAGAACCCACGATCTCTATAAACTCTTTTCATGTCTGCCAGCTCCCTGATTGGATGGTAAAATCCGCATGCATCATAGGAGCAGGCTGGTGGAAGATTAGTATTCCGATCCCAGTCAAGCACACTTCGGACTTCCGATGCCTAGTGCCTAAGCTGGGTGACCAATTTTTATTGACCAGTTGCCCCAATGTCTTAATGAATTAGCCGTGGACGCTGGGCTAGCTCACCGGTTGTGCCTGGGTATCGCTAGGGACACATTGGCGCGTGAATATGTCGGAGAGCTGTCATTCCAGCCACACGACCCAACTTCCCTGCTTATTTCAGATTTGAAGTAATAGAAGCTATCCAAGAAAGCGGATGATTGCTGTGGTCAGTGAATATACTACTATATCTTGTATACCAACGGTACTTACCTGATTCACAAATAATATTCTTCTCGAAGCGCAGCAAGCAGTCGACTCATCCTCTTCTATCTGCCCCGTAGTCTGGGTGCGGGCCCAGGCGGTTGCGTACGACCCTTTCCTCAAAGCACTCCACACAATCGACCCCGTCTATCTGTGCTAAAACTTGCAGGCCTTCTGAACGGTACAGGCGCAGGCATCCCAAAGCTAGCTCCTCTGCGTTGGAGCGTGCTCGAACACAAACCATCGAGGACTTCGCGTGCGCGCATGGTTCCTTGTAGTTGACCTCGATGGATTCCAGCCTCTCAAGCATGCCGTTTGCCCTCTCCACGCCTCGCCATCGAGATCGGACCATGTCCGCCACAACATCATATCGTATTTGCGGAGGTCCTGTGAGGGCCAAATTCCGTAGCTTGGGCAAGAAGTCGCTGGCGTGGTAAATGGGCTCCGGCTGGGTGTATCGCCAATCATCAGGGGTCTCTCCCAGCCCCCTCGTCTTTTCTGCTTCCATTTCACCAGAGGTGATCCACGTAAGTGGAAGGCAGGCCGACTCGAGATTCGTGTATCCTATGTTGTCTTCGGTTTCATTGAATCTTGGGGTAGATAGATCAACCAAAGAAAGCCGCGAAATGTTTGGCGTGGTTTGGTTTAGGGACTCAATGATCTGGTCTAATTTCCTGTGGAAAATCCGGTAGTCGGTAGCCGCCTTGGGCTCGACAAGCGTAATTGAGACTGCCTGCAAGGACAGTTCAATACCCGATTGCGAGACGAGCGAGGCAAAATGGTCGCTAGGCCATACATCGCCCGTATAGCTGAGATTCACCAGGGCAGGCAATTGCAGATGAGCAAGCAATTCTCCACCTCTCCTCCCTTCAACGCTCAACTCGCGCAAGACGTGGTGTGCACACTCATGCCTGTCGAAATGGTCTATCGGGATCACTTTGAAGCTACGCAAGTTTGGCGACCGAAGAAGAATTCTGTAGCAGTCCAGGGAGCTACCTGTGAATGATATATGCTGTAGTTGATCCCATGGAAGAATGCTGGCTATGGGCTGCATAACCATAAGCATAAATCGCAAATGAACAACACGAAGTTGCGGGCAGATATTGAACGTGTCAAGGATATGCCAGTCTGCAATCGGAAGAGTCTCTAACCGGTGCAATTGAGCCAGACGGCCTCTGGCGCTCAACAGTTCCCTGCAAATGGATGGAGGTGTCTGCAAGGACAGGTTTCGCCACTGATGAGCGCGTTGGAGTAGCATCGAAATGATGGGATGATATTCCTGGCCTTGAGGCTCAGGGATGTCCGGGTCAAGGTACCGAAGCTCGATGGACAGAGGGCTGCTTTTCGCGCGATCTAGGTAGGTAGCCCCCATCTCCACCATTCTCTCCACCATCCTGAGATCGAGATTGAAGCTCATGGACGACCAGAGGCTAGGCGTTAATATCGCAGCAGCTCTCCAAAGCCTGCAGATTTTCCCCGGGAGAAGCAGCTGTGGTGCATCTGGAAAGACGATGTGATCGCCCTCCGCCTCAGGCTCGGGGGGAACAAGATGCGCAAATATCGCAGACAGCACTTCGAGAGGGATGCGCTGGGCCATGACGGGCATTTTCTTCAAGGTTCTTTCGTCTTCTTGCGGTGACTTATCCACGTCCCGAATGAGACTCTGAAGGGTCCGCACACGACTGATTTCGGCGTGCATGTGATCACTTGTCTTGACCAGAGTGTATTGTGAATTCAGATGGTCAAGTTCGGTGGGAGCGAGAATGGTGATGGATGGGATGTGCGCCAGGGGGGTCGTGGTTGACATATAGATTCATAGTACTACCGGGAGACGCTGCTGCTGTCCCAGGCTGTACCGTTCAAGTTGTAGTGGTGTTGTGTTAAAGGTTTTAGTATGACATCAGCACAAGTCTTCCGAGTTGTTTGACGCGCACGTGGCTCTGATTTGACCCTCTTCTGCAGCCAGTTTTCTCAGAGTCTCAATGGTAAATTGTAATTCGCCAGTTGGTAAAGACGATCAACCAGACTGCATATTGAATTAGTTCCGGATGACATCAACTGAATTCGTGTTCATGTATATAGTTCAAACTCGGTTCGATTAATATTATCATCTCTGTCCGGATATATGAAAATTCCTCTACTTGACATATACATACTGGCTTCGTTCTCTCTCAAGTGGGTGGACCCAAGCGGAGAACGGAGCGTTCCAAGATTCTGTCAAATGCATGTGGGAGACAACTTGGATCATATTTCGCGCCTCTCATCTACGCCCGGGCATCACCACCACACATGCGCTCGAAGGCATGCCCTGTAACACCAAGCCGAGACAATCAGCAACCCGATATTAGAAAACAATCATTCAAGTGACTCACAATATGCGCCATGAAATTGTTCAGGTGAGTCTCACGGCTGTCGCTTTCCGGCAGCTGGTAGTCGCGTGCAAGTGCCTTCGCCGCTTGTACTATTGGCCACATCAAGAATATTAGTCGGGAACATGAACAGAGACCATTTCGCAGCAAGCGAAGTGACTATGGAAGCCGGAGGGAGAATGTTAGGGAGGAAGATCACATACGGTCATAGCTCCAGAGACTGCGGAAGTTGGCGGGGAAGTGTACGCTGCGTTCCCCGTCCGCCTTGTATACTACTGAAAGGGGCTCATACTCGTCGCGCGGCATGCGGAGAGCGGAATTTATGCGACGCGATTCGCTGCGAGCAAGACCATCAGCGTTCAAGTCAAGTCAAGTGGTGGCAGAGCAGCAGCAGAGGAGGGTACACTCACGAGTTCTCCAGTCCCACACTCACGCGCCTAAGCTCGCGTCGGCTTTCGTTAATCTGCTCGCGTAGGCTCACGGGTAGATGTGTTCCAATCTGCGCCGCTACCTGCGCCTCTACTTGTATCGCGAGTTGCGTTCGGATTTGTGTCTGAATCAAAGGGCTGTAGAGGGCCGGACTATTAGCATCTTTTCTGTGCCAAAATATTGGCAAAGGCAGAGAAATAAAAACGCACTCGAGTTTCTTCAGTGTAACCTGCATCAGATCCTCCCGCATCAATGTCTTCAGCTTTTCAATCTTCTTCTCCTGCCTTGCGTCCATACTTCGTATCTGTGCACCAAGCTGTGTAATCTGCGCGGATGCGTCGTCCATAGTAGGTCCCAGTGTGGATAACTTCGTCGATTGAGCATTGAGTTGGTCAAAGTTCGCACCGCTTCACAAGCGATGTCAGAACTGCGAAAGACACAGGTTGAAAGGATCAAAGTGACACACAGAGTGGCAACAGTGAGCTGCATGGACTCAATCATTCGTTTGATGCTTTCCGTGTCGGGTCCAGGGAGCTGCAGTTGCCCTGTCTGCGAGCGGGCAGTTGAAGGACTGTCCATGAATGTGTCGAGTACTCTGGTAACGGCTTAGAGTAAGGAATATATGAGCTCTGTTGAGGATGGAGTGCAAGGGAGTTGGAAGTAGATCCGATTGCGATTGCGAACTTCAAGACACTGCGCAGTGCGCTCCGAGAAATCGATGCCTCGTGCATAACGCCTGGCAACTGCGTCTCTGCATTAAGCCTAACGGCGATCCTAGGGTAGTAAACTGGTGACCTAAGGTTGCAAATATGGCTATAGCATCTTTGCGACGTGCTACTGAATCCTGAGGTCTGCGACTAAGTTGGAGGTTCAGGGAATGTTGACGCGATCGAGAGTAGGGCTGAAACTCAGTTACAAACTCCGCGCATGTTCGTTCCTTTGCTCTTCCATGGTCTATCATCTGAAGCTTCGAATTGAACGTCAACATGTTTGCGAGACTGCAGAATCCACCTTGGTCTCAATTCTGGAAACCTGCTGAGCATGGCAGCCCTGATTTTGCTGTCATCCTTGATTACATATGGCGAACTTTCCTCGCGATCCTCGATAGCTTCATTAATTAATATTGTCGCCAAAGCTTCAAGTTTGCAAGTTCCTGCCCGCTACTCTCCCTATCCTCCGATATACAAGAAGCCTTCTCTAGGACCTCCTTGTCGACCTCCCCTGTTCCGCGCAACGTGGACGCCATCTCCCTTCAGCGCGTCTTTCTCACCTCATCAGGTACAGTCCCTGAAATATAATGCACGGTTATATTCTCAATTGACTTAGACTGCAACGCAAAATCAATCACACCTAACCTCAATAGCAAGATGAGCCACCGCTTTTCGACGCCTGTTGAAGTCAGACTAGGCACAAATACCTGACAACCAAGACCACCCGAGCATTTTCTGATGATTCGCATGTTGACAGCTGATTCACCACGGACATTTGCGACGTATATCCTCTAGTAAAGTTGAGTTCAAAGGCTTTCCTCCGAGTCAGTGGTTAGATAATATCATATTTACGACATAGGGACGCTGGCCGAGGGATATCTCAGTGGTACACAGGCTCATGGAGTGCCTCATTCTAATGACGCGGTTCAGATGTCCGAGATTTATAGGGCTCACAGCAAACGGCACAGATAGTCGCCTTGCGTTTTCAGTTCGTTTCGGTCCCGCGTCGTCTGATACCAACGCGCTCACCTCCTAACGCCACCTCTTCCTTGATTGGTCGAACATTTGCAACAACTTCCCAGGAATTGAGAGGAATTCAGGATCACATGTTGGTTAGGTCAGGTGTGTGCAAACAAAATTCAAAACGCGAGACGGCTATCAGTGTGCCATTTGCTGTAAAGTCCTCAAGTAGTTTGCTGTCGAGGGGTCTGTTCGGATTGAAATATATTTTGCGAGAGGATGCAACAGAACAATAGGCTCCCGCGCCGGTTTGATAAGATGGCTTCGAACACTACCATGGCCTGTCGCGGTGCTGGGTGCATGCTGTGCGTATGCGCAACCCCAGCAGTTTGTCATGGCTCACGCTGAGTGTACCAAGGAGCATGCCAAGTTGGAATAAAAAACTAAAAGCATAAGATCGCAGAGGAATCAGTTAGGAAACGGAGTAGGTTCAGGTTGAAACCAATTAGATAAAGAGGAGTTCTCAGCGGTGAGCACTGAGCGCTGCAGTTGGAGTCAATAGATTTTGGTGGGGGACTGGGCGCTATGAGGCGCTATATATCGCATCTGATATTTTTAGTGTCTAGAACATCTATGAACTTCAAGCCAGTGTCCCAAAAGCAACCTGAGAGCGAGCATTGGTGCGTATGAATCTAATGGATAATCAATGTGGGGTTGACTGACGTCCCAAGTGGGACAGGGGAGGTTTCGGTGCGTTTAAACGTCTTTCCCACAAACGAAATTCACGTCTGCCCTCGTGCTCTCCCTGTGTGTGTTCATCCCTTTCCCTTCTCTCGGCCACTAATTTCAGTGTTAAATAGCTCTGACTTGGCCGTGATTCTTCAACTGAACAAGATTCACATCTGGTTCTGTACGACAACGACTCATCGAAGCTCCATCAGCCTCGTGTTGTAGCTCTTACGCATACCCTCTCCTATTCTATAAAACAAGACTCAGTTATCATGTTGGGAGCCGGTACGTGTTCTTATTAGTCTCAGTCATTTTCACACTTCTCAACAATTCCTCCCTTTCCATTCACCCTTATCGCCTGTTCACCACCATGCACCGCTACTGCTGTAAAAAAACGGCATGTGAACAGGCTGGTTATTTCTCTTCGCGGTCCTGATGGCTGCAGGACTGCTCTTCACGATGGTCTTTTTTGTAAGTCCCCCTGGCGCTTCTACGAACCTTGAAATACTGACTGCGTTCCTGACGCGCAGATCATCATGTTCTCCGACCTGGAATGCGACTACATCAACCCCATAGACCTTTGCAATAAACTCAATCAAGTACGTTTATCTACATCTTCTCACAATACACTACTCATCAAATTCCACAGTTTGTCCTTCCCGAAAACATTGCTCACGCTTTCCTCACATTGCTCTTCTTGCTCTCCGGGCAATGGATAGCATTCCTGCTTAATCTTCCTCTTGTCTTGTTCAACGCCAACAAGTTAGTCATCCCCCTTTTGTGCCATTGTTATCCTGTCTAACATACACTCGTTCTAGGATAAGGAACAAGAATCACATGTATGACGCGACAGAGATTTTCCGCACGCTGTCGGGCCATAAAACCGAGAGCTTCTTCAAGCTCGGATTCTACCTCCTCTCATTCTTTTACTATCTCTATCGGTACGTGCTCCTTCGCATTTTCTGTGAGGATGTGCAGCTAATTCCCACAATTTCATTCAAAGAATGATCGTCGCCCTCATCTCTGAGAGCGAATAGATGAAGACGCCATGAAGAAGCAGAGGGCGAGCCATGACAAGATACGACACGCAGTACATCATTCCATGTCCATTATTCTATTATTGTCGCTTGCTTTCGGGGTCCTTAGGGATGTATCAAGTCGTCGCTGTGTTAGTTTCTAATCTTTTCTAATTGGACCCTATGAGAGGAAATGATCTAGCTACAATTTTACGAATATTTCTGGATTTTTCCAATAGTACATATGTTTTCAGGATTGACTCAGGGAGGGATGCAGTGCAAGTGACGACAAGAGGATCCTAGGAACGTGACAATAAGTGTCACACGGAACCGCGAGCTTGAAACGACTGTCCGCGTCTGCCCACCACCTACCCAAGGCTCTAACCTTCCTTCATTACCCTCACATTCTCGCCTTAAATATATACCTTAATACCGCCTAAAACTCGACGCAATGGCCTCCCTTCTGGACCGAATGAACATATCGAAGCCTGACAGCGGTGCAGGCCCCATCCGCTCAAAATCTGCCAACTCGAACCGTGCTTCGCCATACGTCCGTAAAGCCTATCT
This sequence comes from Athelia sp. TMB, assembly GCA_014898675.1. Classification (NCBI taxonomy): domain Eukaryota; kingdom Fungi; phylum Basidiomycota; class Agaricomycetes; order Atheliales; family Atheliaceae; genus Athelia; species Athelia sp. TMB. Next base: position 154,076 of record JACXVL010000046.1, on the reverse strand, counting down.
AGACTTCAATAATCCATCGTCGCTGAAACTGTGACACGTTTCTCCTTCTCTTTTGCCTTACTTGGCACAGAACCGCGAAAGCCGTGCACCGTCCAAAGGGGACGTCAACTCAACCTGGTCTCACGATTTGTTCGACGGAAATAAGTCTCTCTCTGAGAGACTGTCGTCTGGCTCGTCAGGTGCACGCAAAGTGGATGCTGGTCAGGCGCAAAAGGCGCTCAGGAGTGCTGTGGGCGCGGATAACATTTCGTCAGGGGGCTTCAACATCAAGGGGGCGAGCAGCATCAAGGATGGCAACGTTGTTCAGATATCAGGGCTGGTAAAAGGGACAACGCCAGCCGATGTGGAGGTGAATCTCTTTTGTGCGCTCGCCATTCAAGCACCATGTTGATCGAAAGCTCCAAGGCAATTTTCAAACGCTGCGGTGCCATCACATCCTCAAAACTCCACTCCTCCCCGACCAGCGAGAACGTGGTTATCAGGATTGTGTTCAAGGCGGCGGCTTCGGCTACCACTGCTGTGCAAAAGTTCAACGGCCAGCAGGCAGATGGACGTACGCTGAGCGTGACTATAGTGGGCGGTGCCGCAGTCAGCTTAGGTGGTCGCTTAGGCCTCGGGGTAGATGGGGTCTCGGACAGCGTGGATGCGCTGATGGATGGCGGAGGGGATGCAGGTGGATCGTGAGTATCATACAGTCAGCATCCTCGCAGTGGTCACAAGCTGACGACTTGGCAGCAAAATGCGCTCCGACGAGATATTGGCATCTGACCCACGCGCACGCGCACAAGTATTGCTCGCACCACCTGGTGCAGATCCTAAGGACTATGTTCAGCAGCCCACGGGCCCAAGACGAGGAGGTGGACGGGGCCGGGGTAACAGGAGGGGAGGTGGGGGGAGAGGCGGCCGCAAGGCAGGCATGGACATCGACTGATCGTGTTAATGTAGAGCGACGTTGGCCACATCTGCTTCTCCTTTTTTGCATTATGTGTTTGTGATATTTTACCCCTGTACGGTTTGTTGATGCATCCTATCCCTCACCCTTGCTCTGCAATCTGTTTCGTGCCACTCTACACCGCCGCTGCGCCATATCGGTATGCTCATTTAGAGGATACATGGGAACGTTTCAGTGCGGTGCCCACTCATTGCAACACTGTTCTGATCGATTCAGTTGATGGATCAGCCTATTCACGTTCATCCGACTGAGCCACTTCAGCATAGTCAACTTATCGGGAACACTGGCACCAATTTAGCCACACCCGCGCATAATGAAATGTACTGTACATGGGCATTCGTTTGTTCAAGAGGGCGTCGTCGAGCGTGTTGTCTGGAATGGCCGTGACACTCAACCCTGTCGTCTAGTATCCCAAAGTAATTCGGATTGGCCAAAGACTGATTCGCAATGCATATAATAGAATTTCATAATCATAATAACATGATCCCCATTTGACGAAATTGAAATAAGTATTAACTGCACGAAAACTCTCAGTTCAGTTGAATAATTTGAATGTAGTATGGAGACTTACTGCTTAAAATTATATGGACATGGAGGTCTAAGCGGTGGCCCTTCTAGCGTCTCAAACGCAAACCTGAAGCGACCAGTTAGAGATAATGTTATTGTTATCGCAGCAAATACTTACAGAGGCGATGCACTTGTTGAGGCAAGCGCAGTCAGAGTCGTAGGTACAAGCCTGGCCATATTCTTGCCACGGGCAGCTGGCGGGGGTAGCGGCGACGAGAGTGGCAGCGAAGGCCACAGCGACGAGGAGGGTGGATTTGAAGAATTGCATTGTGATAAGAGGGATTGAGTGAGAACGAAGGCTGGGTGAGATGGTGAGCGAGGCTGTTTGATGTTTAGTTTCGAGTAGACCAGACAGACTTTATACAAACTGGCCTTCACCTAAGTTCACCAACCATGTATACAAGTGCGGTTGATTATGACATTTGCGCATAAGACGGGATGATGTGACACGTCAGAAATCGTGCAGGCATTGTCATGATCTAGATGGAGAAATGAGTTTGTGTATGGTTGTCAACAAAGTTGTCACCAAAGTGGGCGGATGAGTGACCCATTTTGATCAATATTAATGGACCTTTGGGAGATTACAGGGGTGTCGTGCAGTTTCGACTTAAAAGCACATCACTTTCAATTTTTGAATGCATCTACCACAGATTTCACGAAAAGAAACCCTACTCACCAGATCCCGGAGGTATCTTCGAAGCTATGCGTGTAGATTAGCCGTAATTCCCATTTGATCGCCTTTGGCGGTTCTCATCAAAATCACATTTCCAGACTGACCGCGAGTCATTCAGGGTCGCCCGTGGCGTTGAGATGATGCCGCGACCCTCGTAAGTTAGGACCATATCTTCTTCTCCGGCGCGCCGGCGTCAGCTGAGTTGCATTGTGAAATTTGGACGTAGCGGCATTCGAAAAATACAACGATCTAATCAAAAGCATTGCATTGAGCTCATATTGCGAATATCAAGTATATAGTAGCGATACTGATGTCCATAGTTCATTGATAGTCTATGGAAAATATGTCAGCATATGACCTTAGGTCGAGTAGAAGGAAAGCAAAGTCAGAAGTGTCAAGGTTCTGGAGCCCGCCCCTGCACGACCGTAACCGGCAGGGTATACACCATGAAGAAATTCAAAAATCCAAAAGCATCATAGAAATATACCCGATCGCGAGAGAAGACTCACCTCACGAATGAGCTCACTGTGCAAAAACAGGCACTTCAAATGGACAGCGAGGTCCAAGACAGGAAAAAATACAAATTGCTGCGCCGAATGAGAGTAAGCCCCATTGAGTTGACAACATGAGAACAAAAGTTCATCAAGTCTGCAATCGCATAACTGTGCCTATGAGCAACGGTGCGCGCACCGATCGACAGCATTGCTTGAGCACCGAACATGCTCATATCTTCGCATGCAAGGGCCTTCGCCAAGAAATGAGCAAATCAATGCGCAACAGAGTGAGTGAGAAGGAGCCAAGGATCTCGCGAGTATGTGCAAGACCGATGAGCAAGCAAATCTCGCCGTCCTCGTCCTGTCCCGGCGTGCTTAGAGCTGGGCACTTTCTGCTTGCGAATGGACGAGGATTAGCCTCTGTATCTCCGGGGACTTTCCCCACAGCTGAGGAAGAAGAGCATAAAGCTCTTTGTGCGTGAGCTGCGATAGCGATTCTTCAGACGGCGCAGGCAGAGTTTGTAAAGAAAAGAATCTTTGCGAAAATTTCATCATGCAGGATCGGCGTCGGGCGTTGCCGAAGCCGCCTCGCTTGCTCCGAGCATCCAATGCGTGTCCCGAACTATCATGTCATCTTCGAAACCATCTAGTTCAAACTCGGAACCAGCACCTTCTAGGGAAGCTGGACCTCCCAAGCCTTCATGGACAACTCAAGTAGGGTTCAGACTGGTTAGGCCTCCTCAAGGTGAGTTCAACCGTGACCCTCAAGTATCTTGATCTCACATTGTGACTATAGGCCAGTACTCCCCTCGCACTGACGAGCGATGCTTCACATACTGCTCGCAAAGCTCAGGTGGAAGGACAGACAAGCAGGACCCCTGGTGCCGATCACTATGTATCAGACGGGTCTTCGCTCACGAGGTTCAGCGGATTCGTACGCACGAGAAGAACCTCTCTGAACGGAGTCAGGACCATGCCAAGTATGCGCTCCCTCCGGAGGGCCAACGGAGTGACGAGGCACAGGATGGGAGGTCAAGAGATGACTCTTACGAGAGAAAGCTGCGCCAGAAAGATGCCCAATATTGGCAGGAGGGGTGGTACCTATGGTACTCAACCAATCGGTGGGCTGTTCAAGAGAAGATCGATATGATGGTCCATCCATTATCTGTCCAAGCAGACTGGGCGAAGCACATGGCAGCTGTGAGAGAGGAGTACGAGATGAAGCTAAAGGCCGATCCCAATGAGCCTATGCCGACTATGATGCTCACCCCACCTTGGATACTCGACCCTTCGTAAGTTGACCTTTATATCCTCTCAAGATAATGTGGCTCATCACTCTTCCAGAAGACAGTCTCTCCTCGTTCACCTCCCTCCAACTTTGCATATCTTCAATCATTTAGAGCAACTCCTTGCACCTACGTTCAAAGTGACGAACATCGTCCGCGAAAGTCTCGGTTCCGGTGCTCAGAAGGAGCTTGCCGGCCGAATATGGGAGAAAGCATGGACTGGGGAGCCGTGGCTGCTGGCCAGAAATGTATGTTCTCGCATGTGGAAAGTCTGGCAAGACGACAGTGAAAACGACTCATAGCCGCCAATACACTTCTACGTCCAGTGACATGCAGTTTGTCCTTGTAAAAACCCTTCCTGTCGCTCCTTGTGTTTTGTTTCAATATTAATTCGATTTAATACAGCTGCACTCTTCGAGAATTTGTGATTTGAACGGCTTTCTAGCATGACGCGAGGATAGATGAACCTATGATAAAATCGAGCTTTCCCGTCCTCCAGGGTAGGCAAACAAGCTGTCAGATACTAGCAAGTTCGTTGGCAAGCTCCCAAAGTCTTTCGAGTGCCTACTAGGCAGCCAACATTCGATGGGTGACAACCGACTATAGCCAAACAAATTTAACTGCAGGTCTGACTCGCAAATCGCTCGGGTTCTACACTGCCGGCCAGATAGATATACACAACATTCGCCTTTTATTCGAAAACCAGGAGTTATTTGCGTTTCTCCACTTGTCGCATTCATCACTTGCAATCAATGTTTACCATCGCGATATCGACTTGGAATCATGTCCACAGGATATTTCACCTCCACTGCGAGTTAGGGCTTCATCTAGGATTTCAAAGGATTGGTGTCAAATTTATTTTCAGCTGATACAGATTCATTGACACCAATCAACAGGCTTAGACACTTATCAACTCCCCTAGGTACGCTTCGAATCCTACATCGCCCTCACAAAATTTTCTTTTCTCAACGTACCGTGTACCTAGATGTTTGCTACGCTGCTCTTCCCGTCGATGACTTCGCCCTCTTCCTCTTCAACCTCACCTTCGACGGGAACGCTGCCTTCTGCGCGCTTAAGCCGCCTAGTCGTGTCGATTTTGAGGGCGAGCCATAATCCAACTGCGATGACCACTGCCACAAATAATCGATTAGCCAGGAAACAAAGTAGAGAGAGCCATAAGTTCGGCGTTTTGGAAGCGGAGCGGAGTGCCACTTTTCCAGAGCCATTACAGGTCGATCGCTTATTCGTAACTCACAGGTAAATGCCGCGTCGCAGAGCATTGTGATTGATCCTTTTCTGAACCTCGGCGCGGTGTCTGCCCCATAAAATGCGATGGACCAGAACTATGTGGGTAGATCAAAGATTCGTCAAAACGTCGAGTCCAATTGGCCAATCAAATAAGCTCACACTATTCATCACGCTTCCCATCATGTTCATCGAGAACAAAAGCACAGCCCTATAAGATGTAAAGATAATTAATCACCAAAAGTCGCATCATTAGAGTCATGCCCAGGCAGAAGATATTACCGAAGCTGATCGTCGTTTCGGCAGGCGACATTAGCCCAGGCCTAGGAAAACGAGAAGGCACTTAGTTCTGACGATGGACTACCCAGCAATGGATACTGACATAATTTGTACCTTGAGCCGTCTAGAATTCCCCGCAGCACCGCGCGGTCAGCAACTGGTTTACACACCGAGTGGATGACTCACATATCCAGCTCCGCTAAGGTAGTAGGCAAAGAACATCACGCTATCCGAAGAAGGGTAGGCGAGTATGATTCCCGAGGCGATGAACATGCAGACGCACTGGAGAGATAGTCAGAAATGATTCACTAGACAGGGGACGGTCGAAACTCGCTTGGAAGATATTGACTGTCCACCTGCCCCCAAACGCGTCGGTAAGAAATCCAGCACACAGCTGACAGAAGATGGCCACAGCAGGGGTTCCGGAAGGGTAATAACTGTAGTCCGAAGTGCTCCCTGAAAATTTGGATAAGGCAGAGCTCTACGTAGGGGAACGGAGGAGGAAAACAAACACGACTGACACTTTTTTCCTGCGTACACTGCTGTGTTTTTCGCCTTCATCCAGAGCCCCATGCATCCACTGTAAAATAAAAATGTCTCCGTTCGATCATATGGGCTTAAATTTTCACAAAAATAAAATGTCATACTTGATTCCATAGCTCTCAAGCATGAAGCTAATTGCAAGAAGAAGGTTGAATCCGTAAAACTTCCACTCCCCGAATACCCGCACGAATACAGTGCGATCAAGCTTGGTGACCTTGCGAGGAGGAAGGCGCTCCTAAACGAAAGCAATTTGTTGGACTTCCCACAAATATGTGGGGTGAATGAGCGCACGATTGCGAATAATCGGTCCTCTTCGCTGAGCCACCATATGTCTGTCTTTTGAGGAAGTGACGGAAATACGAAGAATCCTGTGGTATCATTCAGAAGAAGAAAACAACGGGATCTAGGACAGCTTGCATACCATAGATACAGATAGGGATCGTGATTATCCCATCCTGCGAAAAGATGCAGTACCATCATCAGTGAGGGGAAAGCAGAGGAAAGGCATGGCTGACAATAATAAAAAGCCTGTACATTTTTGTGGAAGGTTAGCAATGCTCCCTCGATTGTGGAACGTGGAGATTGAAGCCTACCACTTCCAACCGGAGATGCCTCCACGACCTGTATTGAAGCAATATAGTCATCTTGGAACTGACATTCATGTAGATCTGCCATACCATCGAGGGTCGAAATGATTGCGCCTTGCAGGACACCGGCTTGAGAGTTACCGAGCACTCAATGAGACATTTGGCCTGAACTCGCATGCTGATTGGCCTACGTACAGAAAAGAGATCCCATCTGGGCTGAAGGTGCGGAAGAAGGGATTTCTTTAGAGTTAGATTGACACATCGAGGCTGAGACTGAGGATCACACTAACCTGCGCAACTGAAGAGAGCAGATCTCTTCCCAAGCTCATTTTCCTTGTCTTAGGGAAATGTGGAGGTTGGTCAATGCCTCTTCTGATGGAAAAATTACCCACACCATGATCCAAGCCTGAGAAGTTTGGAAGAGAGCACATCAGTGCAATAAGTCGCGAGTTGAGCAGCAGTCTTACACGAAATGACATCCAGCAAAAGTGCTAGCCTCGAACAAGGCCTGGATAAAGCGAATCGCCTACAAAGGAGCAAGTTGAGCTATAGCACGAAGTTCGGCGTCCCTCAGTCGTTGCTCACGATGATGTGCTTGTAGTTCTTGCATAGCGGTGTAAGGAAACAAAGAACTCCCCAGACCATGCCACACGATGGGATCCAGATGCGAGGCGAGACCACTTGGAGAATAAGAGCCTACGAACGAGATGGCGTTGGAGAAAACGGGTTTTCTACCATTTGAGAAAATGTAGTGCTCACGTTGGGGATCTGCGCAATAATGTATGCGACAGAAAAGAGGGTGGTCGCCAGGTTAAGTTGATTTCCCTGAAATTTCAAGTCCTCCTTTAGACCAGAAACGTAGGCCTAAAAGATAACGAGCGGTTAGTGGATGTGCATACACAAAACATAAGCAAATTCGAACATTGCTCAGGTTAGCCCGGTCTGATGGCTGTGGATTAGCCTCTGGACGTTACTGGAGAACCTATGCAACAGAAGTTACCGAGATAGTTGACCCCTTGATGAAACGACTAAATGTATGCTAGAGAAACTATGAGTCGGATTAAACACTCACAGTACATCAGGCACATGAATGAAAGGAGGAAGCCATCGAGTTTCCTATGAAGAGGATCAACTTGATACTTCCAGGCTATATACTAGTGGCAACGAAAGAGCTCGTATGCACCTCACAAAAGCTTTCTCCCGAGCGGACTCTGGAGATTTGCCAATCACAACTTCTTTGATCCTGTCCATTGTTTTCTTTTTGAAAGATAATGGTCGAGGGAGAACAAAGAAGACACTGGTTGGAGGCTTTATACGATTCCGAGTAGTGGCGTAGATCAAATCAGAATGATTAGATAGTCTAATATAGAGACCTCCGCACTTTTTTCTTCAATATAGCTATAGACCGGCTGGGGAAGGGTATTTGTATTTGTGTCCTCAGCATGGCAGAAAATGGCGACGGGGTTGGCCGTTGAAGTTGATGTCATGAGGCATGGAACAGAAGTCAGAGAGCCCGAGACCAACACCAGGCTCCAGGAACGTGGGCCAACAATTTTTGACCACTGGCAGGGCCTTTGGAACACCCAGTGCTTGGTGAGAATCACCAAATGGACCAGGGATACCAAGGTATAGCAAGGGGCTACGAGCCACCATATTTTTCTTTCTTGTAGATGAGCTCGAACAAGTATGAGTGGAAGGCCTGACCGCAAATTTGACCATTAATTTGTGCGGAAATGGGAAGTTTTTCGTGCAGAGTACTTATTGGCCGTTTCCTCGCCCATATACAAGGCGCGATGGCCGAGCGGTCTAAGGCGCTAGAATCAGGATGTTGTCCTATCTAGTCTTCACGGGCGGGGGTTCGAATCCCCCTCGCGTCATACCTTTTTGTGTTTTCTTTGCACCAGAGTGAGAGTGACGGAACAGAGTGGAACGAGGACTCGGTTCGGTTCTTGTAACAATGTTGTTGTGTTCATTGATTGATGATCTAACCAGAGCTTAGAATTCCAAGGTAAATGGTGATACAAATTCTTTTACACTGATGAAGATACAAAGAGTACACGAAACTAAGATATGGTATAACTGATCGCCTCCGACAACAATTATTCGAATCTACTAGAACTAGAACACTCAAGAAAATGATGGCACATCCTACCACGCTGACCGCGTGATGAGCGGGGTTCCCGGCGAAGCAGGATTGTGCAATAACTGATAGGGGGCCTGAATACGTGTATGATCAGCCACGGATAACGCATCGCGAAGTAAACTGTGCTTACACCGATGTGCGCCAGGAACTTGTTAAGGTTGGAGTTCTTCTCGCGGTATTGGGCATCGGGACTACCAGCGCGATGGGGTTTCTCCAGATCGAGACCATAATCTGTTACAAGTTTGCGTGCCTCTGTCGGGGTTAGATCGACTAGATGCGCGACATCCTTGGGGAAGTACGGCGATGGCGTTGGAGGCTCGAGAGAATCTAATGAAGATGCAGGTGACGACTTGGGGGAGTTGGACGGCGTCGGCATAAGGCTCGCAGGTGGCGACGGTAGCTGTTCGAAGGGGCGTCGTAGGGGGCGCAGGGGCTCAGAACCGTCTTGTATGTGCAGGAGGGCATTGTGCCGCCTGGCCTCTCTGGTTTCGGGAAGACAATTAACAATAAAGCGGATGTGTGACAAAGTCTGGCACGTACGAGTTATGCAACGTCGTCTGGATCTGTAGCACTTGTCGCTTATGCGAAGTGATTTCCTGCCGGAGACTAGCGGGAACTTGTTTCGTGAGCTGAAGGACGTAAATGTTAGGTTGATGAAGGGGCTGAAACAGTGGCAACGAAACGTACCTGCTCCCTGACCTTCTCTTGCACGCGCTCTGCGATCTTCTCCTGCACGCGCTGTTCCATGCGAACATTGATGTTGCGAGCGAGTTCTCCCTTGTACATAGCGCTTAGGCGATCTTTCATGGCCCGAAGGGCCTCGTCTTGCCGATCATATTGAGCGTTGAGATCTTTGCTGAAAGCGGCGAGCTATCAATGAGAGTGATGCTATGAGCAAGGATACTGGATATATGGGTTGGGACGCACCTTTTGAGCAGCGTCGATGGCAGGGCCCAAGTCCGAGTACTTAGCAGCTTGTTCCCCTAGTACAGTGAACGTGACGCCCAAAGTTGAGAGCGTGTTCTGTACAGATGTTTTATAGTTATCCATATGGTTTTGGATGGTCTCGTCGCCAGATGGAGATGCGGTGAGAGGGGGGGATGGCGGTCGCTGAGGCGACTTTTGTTTCGCAGCCGTGTTGATAACTAGGGCGGGGCGCACTGGAGAGGGCGACCGGGAAGAGTTTGGCGTGACGAAGCCAGTTTTTTCACCCATTATACTCGAGATTTCGGACGTCGAGAAGTTTTGTGGAAGGGAGCGCCGAGAGGTGTTGAGGAATCCGAAAACCATAGATGATGCGTTGAGAAATACCTATAATCAGGGGGGAAGACGGTGCTTATAAGAGGATCAAGTGCGTTTCCAGGATTTCCTAAATCGTATGCAACGTGTTGGAGGGCAGGCAGATACGCATTGATGGCGAATGATCTAGATGAAGAAGTGAAATGAAACTCCTCTCCGGGTGTCACAGGAGAGATAGACTAGAGTTGTCATGAACGGCAAGACGGGATTGTCCAAGGCGATCCCAAGGTGATTGATGCGATTGACGCCGACGACGAACTTTTGACTGATGTACGCCAGGGTCGATTCTGAATATTGGAAGGGAGTCAAACATAGTAAAAGACATGACGTGTAGTAAACTAAAGCACCAACTTTTCGGTTTGGGCACACGATCATCAAAGAGGGTAATTGTGTAAATCGGTTTCGTAGAAGAGGCAGATCAGCATCGCCGCATGTGTGGCGCGTGGACAGATTGAGTATAAGATAACATCGGAAATGGGAGTGAGAACGGAGGTTTGAGCGACAGTCGGCGAGAGCTTGTCACAGACCGAAGAGCGAACTTCGCGATCGATCATGATTCGTGGGTCAATCGTGGGTACAAGTTTTTTGAGTGCACAGCCTGTGACTGATATGCCCCATAGAGATGTAAATCTGACGAGGCATCGGGTAGGGTAATGTCAGTTATCCATGACTATGTGTTAGATACATCCGCGAGAGTCTGGGGCACACGACCACCGGCGTCGGAAGCGGGAGGAGCAACGGGGTTTGCTTCGCTCTCGGATCCACAATCCTTTAGAAACCTAACTGTGCAAGTGATCCCATGACCCCTTTGAGGTTGACCATCTAAACCACGTTATGTTAGCAATTGGTCATAACCAAGAAATGGACACGAAGCTGTGGGACAGGCACCTTAGAATGAAATCTTCTAGCGGTGTCGTAGAATGTGCGGGCCCAGCAGTTGGACAGCCTGCTGCACAGTAGGATACCATACAATAGCCGCGTAGGGGTTCCTACGCTGCACGAGATTTCAATTGTGGAGACAGAACGCAGTTAGGCCCCGGCGCTATGAAGATATCTTCGATATCAACGGCTTTGTGTGTCCATAGATGTGAAAGGGGGTTTCTAACAATGGCGATACGACGTCGATTGTAGGCCTTCAGAGCGTTACTTCCGAATGCCACCTTGCGCAGTCTGATAAGAAAGTGCGTGTTTTGAAGCTATGCCCGAGATAACTTACCTTAAAATGGCGCCCAGGGCATGCGTCTTTTAATGACGCAATTTGAGGACCACAAGATGCCCCGGCAAGCTGCAAGAAAACAGAACCAAAGGGCTCTTTTGAGATTGAAAAAGGAGGGGGATGATGTATTGAGCTCCCTTGCCGCTTCAAGGGTTCCGGGTTTAAACGCGATCAACATGCTTTGCGCAGCTGGTAGAGAATACCCAGTGTGGACGCAACTTTGTTTCAAATGCGCAAGCGCGGGGCTGGCCCGGATGGGTTTACTCTGACCTGTCAAAGACAGTAGAAAAATTTCCAAACTTTGCAAGCTCGATCTTGCGGAACGGAGACTCGAGAGTCCTCCCTTGAATACTAGAGTAAGGTCGGGGAGCAGTAACTCGGAGCATATGCATGGATATCGATAAGCAGGTATACGTAGAAGCCTGTAGAAGAGATCAGCGACGTCGACACGCGTCGCGTGATGGTGTGGCCAGTCGGTAGCAGACAAACTTCAAAGCTCTGGCGCGTCTGATACAGATACCGATTCTCTTCATGTTCTCGACGATCCGTCATGGTTTGCGCCCACATCTACGCCTCATAGCGCAGCCTCATATTTGCCGCACTCATTGGCTAGCCCAACAATGGTCCACATGCCCCGCCAGAGTTACCCTGAAAAATCGCTACTCGACGACGGTCCCTCATTCCAAAATGTCAGTTGTCACTGTCTCGACCCGGATCTCGCTCTGATCATTGGATGCTTACTATCGGGTAAATAGCATATATGCCGATGCAAAGTCGCCTCCCAAAGCTATTCTTTTGGTGAACAAGTTACGGACGGACCCTGTGGTGAAAGGCATTGAAGCCCTGCTCGCGTCAGTTGCTCAGGATTTTCTATTCCGTCTGAGTTCCTGAAAGCTGTCCCGTGATACAGATTTGTCTCGAAAGAGTATCCATCAGTTCGGGTATTCCATGAAGATCGACCCGACATTCCAGACGGTGTGGAGGTCTGGGCGCCAGGTATGTCCCCCTTGTGCTACCTCCGTCGTGCATCTAGGCTGAGCCACTACAAGGCGCCGAGTCCGAGAAGATCGATCTCGTTGTGACTCTGGGCGGCGATGGAACCATACTGCATGCATCATCCCTGTTCAATACAGGAGCTGTTCCCCCAGTTCTCAGCTTCTCCATGGGGACCCTAGGTTTCTTGCTACCCTTTCGTGAGTGTATTTGCTGTCACCCTAAATCTGGATATTCAGTTCGTTTTCCCTCTTCCTAGACATCGATGATTTCGCCAAAGCTATCCAAAGCGTCTTCGAGGGTAAAGCCACAATTTTGAATCGTATGCGCCTATCATGTTCGTTCCATGATCAAGAGCGAAACATTACACCTGGCGGGGAGACGAGTAAGTTCTATCACCTATTTCAAATGGGACCTCCCGCTGATTTAATAACCAGCGGCGTGGCAGGTGATGAACGAAGTTGCCTTGCATCGTGGCTCCAGCCCGCACCTAAATACTATCGACATATTTGTTGACGGACAGCACCTGACGGAAGCTGTGGTGAGTGCACTGCATATCAAACCGGGGGCGTTATACTAACTCTTACTTGTAGTCAGACGGTGTGATAATATCCACACCCACAGGCTCTACAGCATATTCTCTCTCCGCCGGGGGTCCTATAGTGCACCCATCGCTGAGCGCATTGGTTCTTACCCCTATATGCCCAAGGAGCTTGTCCTTCCGACCCCTTGTGTTTCCGTCTTCTTCCTCTATAACTCTCCGGGTATGTCAAACATCTTCAACATCTCATCCCCAAACAAAAGCTGACGTTCCTGGCTGCTAGATTGGAGACCGCAGCCGTGCTGCTGCAGGAGTGTCGATGGACGGGCGCGTCTCACACGTTCTCAACCCCGGCGACTCACTAACAGTACAAGCATCGCCCTTCCCCGTGCCCTGCATCAACCGCTCATCCATAGTCGATGACGAGAATCCAGATGCTCGACACGAAGGGGAAGGCGCCGGTCCTGGGAAGGAGGATGATTGGGTGAGGGACATCAACAACCTGCTGCAGTACAATGCGACATTTAGGAGCAAAGCACTGCTGAGGCATAGTCGAACATGAGACGAATGGTGTAGACTCGGATGTAGGCATTCTTGACGCCTGTGTGCATTGTTTGATATCATTATTGGCTACACCTGGATAATGTCGGTTTTCTGAGGGCTTCGGCACAGGTATGGGTGTGAATGTCCTTTTTCATTTTCAATCTTTCTATACAACTACATAGTATTACAGTCTAAGAACTGAAGAGTGATGAATTTTGTTTACTTAACAAGACTGAGGTATCCGCGACTCGTGAAAAAGCACAGCTTTGACGCGGTGAACAATCGACTTGAAGCGGCTGGGTCGCTTTGAAGGTGGAGTGATCGGTTTCTCCTCGTCCGTGCCAGGTGTTGTAATACGCGCGTCAACGGCGATTGGTTCAGGAGCAGCAAACGAGTCAGAATTGTAAGACGAATCGTCCTCGTTGGTCGCCATCGAAGAGAAGTTGATGAGTATTGCACCACCTCTTGTTCCGACAGGGATAGAATTTTCGGAGTTGGAGCTGTCAGTAACCCCTAACGGGAGACCGATGGTTATTCCATATTGACCTCCATTCGTTGATCGGGTTTGGGCTTCGAACGAATCGGATGATGAGTAGTCGCTCTCGAAGTCGCAAAGGAGGCTTTCCGTAGAGATTGATGCCACCCCTGCGCTGCTATCGCGTATCGCATCGAGCGCCTCGAATCCCGCCCGCAAGTCCGAGAGGTTGATGCGGCTATCCAGAGAGCCAAGGAATATCTTCTTGAGCAGTGCGTGGACTCCACGGGACATTGGCTTGCCATGCATGATACTGTCGGGATCGGATAGGAAGCGCTGGTAGCGATCATCGAATACCCCGGCATACTCCCAAGGCCGTTGACCGTTGATCAGCACGAACATGAGAACCCCTAAAGCCCAAACATCAGCCTCGCGGGGAGAATACGATTTTTCAACTACCTCCTGTGTGCATTCAGGGGCCAAATATCCGAGGGTTCCCGCTCCAGTGACGGGCATCACCGTGCTGACGGTGGATAAGCCAAAATCGGCGAGGCGTATGTTATCGCCATCCGAATCACATAGAAAGTTTTCCAGCTTGATATCGCGGTGGAAGACGCCAGCGTCGTGACAGGCAGATACAGCATCGATCATTTGAAGAATGGCGACTTTCATGCTAGCGTCGTCCATATAGAGTGGGCGTCCTTCTCTCACAGCTTCGCACAAGTCACCCCCGGTGCACAGATCAAGGACGAGGTAGGTGTACTCCGCATCCCGAATGACACGATGAATGGTTAGAATATTCGGGTTGGAGCTCAGTTGCTGGTGGAGTTTTACCTCAGAGCAGTGCGCATTGGATGAGTTCTCTTCACGTATGCACTTGACTGCGTAGTGCTTGGGATTGCTCGTTAGCGATTGGGTGTCGGCGGCAAGATAGACGACGCCGTAACCCCCACTGCCGAGGATGCGAATGAGTTGCAACCGGTCCTGGTCAATCAGTTTACCAGCGAGATCGGATTGAGGCGTAGATGTAAGAGGAGTAGACATTTTGGCAGATGGTTAGGGGGTTTGGAGGGGTAGTGGTGGTAGTTCGAAATGAAGGAAGATGCTAAGGAGAATGTCCCCTCTCTGTGGATTTTCAGGCTTAGCCAAAGCCCCCGGAGATCACGTTTTCTGTTTATCCATTTCAATTTGGTAGCACTGCCACTGGCAATGTACTTTCCCACCTCCCATTTGCTTCCCATTCACCAATTTGCCACCCCGCAATCGTGTCCCTTCAAGTCGACTGACCTACCTGCAAATCATGTTGGTATTCTACGTATTAAGTTTGAATATCACCCTCAAATTGCCCCCAAATGGCTGGGTCTCGTCTCTTCGTGCGTCTACTGGTCTCTACTGCCGGTTCCGTGGTGGCACTGTGTTGCGCGTTGACGTTGTCGGGATTTTGTCAGCTCTCACTCCCATCTCCGTCTTCGCGCCTGCTTTCTCACAAAACCATGCTGTCCTGATAAGTTCGGTACGCCTGATTGAGGCGCGCCGCGCCGCTCGAGAATGACCAGCTACTTCTATTGCCACTAATACTGTATGGATATTACTGCATTTCCGGCACATCCTCTACACTCTCTTCGCGGATCATTACTATCCTAGTGCCTCCATGCATGGACAATGTAAAAATCGAAATTGGATTCATTGACCGAAGGGATGGGGAAGGATGTCCAGGGCACTCTCACCCTCTGGTTCCACGAAAACAAGGACAAAGATGGCATCACCAGCGACAAGATTTACGAAATGAATAATTGCCACGTCCTTCGCAAGGACACTACCATCGAATACGAGCACACAGGGGGCGCACCAAGGGACCACGTTCGAGTTTGCGGGTCTTAACGAGATCGGGAAGATCATTGGTGACCACGGAATTCGCGCCGACCTTTGGGCCCGAGAAATCGACTCATTGGAAGGGGAGGGGGAGGACACGGAGAACGCAAGGTCGATCCGCGCGAATCGACGCAACTTGGAAAACGAGAACGAGGCTATCGCCGATCTCGAGAACCCCTACGATCAAGTCACGAAATCCCGGTCCAACATCTCGTCTCACTGCAGCATCGGTTACGTTCCCTACGCCGCAGACATCACAGTGGAGGTTGAGGATGAGTTTAAGGGTATCGTCGCTGATCTTGGTGTCTAGACTTACCCTCACCACACCCACGCACCTAACGAAAACAAGCCCACCCAGGGCCCAAGCACCCCCTTCAAGACCTCACGGCGGTATTCAATCCTCTGGGTGGTGGGGCGACCAAGTTCAAATTTCCCGAGCAGAGGTTGCGCCACGAAAGAACAACTCGCCAAATCCGCAGAGTTCGACAGCGAAGGCCAGCGTTGCCTTATCGTCGGTCAAGACGGCAGCGCCGCTGACCTTACCGTCGGACGGTACGCTGGCCTGGTGTCATTCACTCGCAACGAATTCGGCGTCGAATCGGCCGAGCTTGGTATTTACAACTCAGGCGTCAAGAATGCCGAAGCCTTCTCCGCCAATGGAGATTCGGGCTCCCTCGTCTTCCACACGGTGAACGGCAAAGCTCGTATCGTGGGCCAACTCCACCCTGGAAATAACAAAGGCAGTTCGACCAGTAACCATGTTATTTATTGTACCCCTGGCTGGTACTTGCTGGACCAGATCAGCAAGAAGTTCCACCACGCTGACTTCTACCGTACCACCTGGTCAACTTGAGAGCATCGTCGACATTCTACTCTCAATCTCCACGTTCCGTTCTTTCTTCCACGACTCATTCTACTGTCTTGGCGCTGGATTATCTATGTACAATCTGAGGTCCCCAGCTGTAGCCTGGTTATTTTAGATATATTTGATAGCAATGTGATACATTGTGCCCTTTCGCTTGCCTCAGCATTAATAAATCGACGAGAGCCATAGGCTCAAAAATCACACATGCGTTACGCGGAGTCGAAAAGAGAGAGTAGGCCATATAAATTGGATACAAATACAAATTAGGGTAGTGGGTATTAACTGCATGATAACCTAGCCCGGTGTTTTGAAAGGGGGTATATGATAAGGATTTATAAGGATAGATGGACATCCAGGCGAGCTCGCCAAGGATGCAATGCAGCGGTCCATCATGTGCTGGGGAAAGACACTGAAAAAAATGAACACGAGGTTGGGGGGAATAACGGCAAGGGCTCGTATCAATTCAAGAGGATTTTCTGAGGGCGGCTTGGCTTCTTTGAAGAAGTGACGGGTTTGGGTTCCGGTTTGCCGAATATCTTTAACGAAAATGAAGAGCTGCTGCGACTGGAGCTCGCAGATTCGCGCGAACTAGAACGTGACATGGGTGGAGACTTGGACGTCTTTGCCACCGGTCTGTCCTTGCTAGGTTTGTACAAGGCCGATCTTTGCGGTCGCGAGCGCTCTTGCGACTTCTCGTCCTCTGGGTCCGCTCCTGTTATCACAGGGTATTGCAGAGGACCATCCGGATACTCGGAGACAGTGAGGTCGGGATTTATGTGAATTTCGATGATTTCGAATCGTTTGAGAGCGGAGACAACTGGTGACCACGACATGGGGGCGATACGTGCGAGGCGTCCTTCCTTCGCTGCAACGGAGAAGGAGATTCGATCTCGCTTTATCCCCTGAAGTGCGTCGGAGAAGACTTGATAGGCAAAGTCAAGTGCTTGCTATAAGCAAGTACTCAGTTGGCTTCGTCGTCGTAAGCTCAGCATTGTGGCGTACCTCGTGGTCACTGGCACGATTCACATAGATCATGACAGCATCCAAGCGGTAGGTCAAGACATCGGGCTTGCTGGTGGCCATAGCAGCTAGGTCTTCAGAGAGTCTTCGAGAGGGTGATAATTTACAAAAAACTGACCGCGGTGCTGAGTTCGGTCTTATATTTTCAATGAACACAGCTTTCCGAAGCACAACAATCGGAGCGCTTGAAAACGTGGAAACCTCCCGGAATAGACACTGCCCTGAGATCGTTTTTGATCCACCGGCGGGAAAGGTTGTGCTGCTGGTCAATGCTGTAAAATGGCCACAGGGTGTTTTGGTTCACCGCAGTGCGCTAATATTAACTCCGGTCGTCGGCCAAGTGAACAGCCTGCACTGCCCACAAGGCCCGAGCGCGCCTTATCTCTACAGCACATGCTATTTAGACTGCTCACAAGTCAATTGTGACTCTTCGGCGATCCCGCCGTATGACAGCAGCCACACAATACACTGCTCGCTGTGAGCAGTGCGCTACGCCATGACTACAACAATCAATTGACAGTCAAATACAGTCAAATCTTGGGCGCTAGAACTCCAAGCAGACGTGGCGAATGTCCAACAGACCAGCAGAAACAACCGGAAGAAGGAGGCTTATAATTAGGCCTCCAACTCTCCTAACAAGCCAAATAAGCCACTGGAGGGTGTGAGTGCTTTGGCATTTCCTTTCCCCATGGCTGTGGTTACAGCTGCAATGTTTTTGGCTGATTTTTTCGCCTTCTTCTTCTTCTCTTCTGCAAAAACGTCACCCAAGTCTTCTTCACAAGCCTCCCAAAGCCCGTCTGGGATGTCCGTAGCGTCTGGCACCTTGGCGCCTGTCAAGAACGAATGGAACAAGGATCCTGATAGTAGATGGCCAACGCTGGGTACACGGTTGGACAGGAGCAGGATCTGAGCAAATTCGTCGATGCACTCGAGTGCCATGAGAGCCTGGGCCATCAGCTGGATGTTGCGATCGGAAGCTTCGGGCAGCTCTGCTGTTTCAACTCCGGAGCAGGCCGGGGAAAGCCGCCAGGAAAACGAAGCCAGCCAAGCACGCCCCTCTCGCTTGGTCCAACGTTCCTTCTCTCGCTCCTTGGAGTACCCACTATCGGCAGCCCGATCGCCAAATGTGCGCACAACCCATCGCAGGGCTGCTGCCACCATCAGCTGGTCGGCGGGCAGCGCTTTCATAAGCGGGGTATCGGAGCCAAGAACATGCAGGAAGATAGTGAGACGATCATTCTCGGGGCGCAGCTGCACTGGCGTTAGATCTTCCAAATCGAAATCAAGACTTGAAATAGAAGCGAGCATATCAACGAAGGGTGGCACCGGTACCGCTTCGCCTGCTACCCGAGTGCCTTTGCGAATGTATTCGGTGACGGTCTTTGGCGCGGAGCCAGACACCCGCGACGAGCGCAATGATATGGCTGTCTGCGGGGGCTCTGTATCCTGTATCCGCTTCAGCTCGCCACGAAGCACTTCTAATGGATCCTCAACCCCGCTTGCCATGCTTTCCTCTTCGCTATCTTCTTCAACAACATCAATCAGCTCATCCTCGTCGTCCTCTTGAACACTCTGTTCATGCTCCGAGAGCTCATGTGCGTCTGGCAAACCAACACCGTCGTCTAAAATGGCATATCCCCATTGTCTGATAAGCCTTCCGACGCTGCGCGCGACGGTCTCCGAGTCGGGGTTCTCTAGAAAGATTCGGGGCCAAGCTGTGGCAGAGGTCATGGTGTCTATGATCTTGGGTGAAAGGGAGCCCGCACGGTATGCTTTCACATATGAGTCCCTCACTTGCTCGCACATGGCCTTTTCCTGCGCTTCTGCCTGCTCATAGGTCCCGGAAGCTAGCAAACAAGAAATGAGGGGGCAAAGGTCGGGTTCATGTAGAGCGCATGCTGCCGTTGGCCACAGACTCCGGACACCCTGTTCCTTGCCGGTGTGTTTGCGGATGGCGTATTGGAGTGTGGCATCAACAATAGTGTTGGTGATCGCCTCCACTTCGCCCGAGCCCATGGTAGACCGAGAACGAGTGAGAAGTGCCTCGACGGCTTTGTCGATAAGATCCATAACGCTACCAACTTGGTGTTTGGGCTTGCGCTTCAAGTTTGAAGCGGATAATATCGTCTTGAGCGCTGATGCAACATGATTGATTCTTCCAGATAGGTTTTGAAGTCCTGGAAAGAAGAGAGACTGTGCATTTCTATGAGACGATGTCGAGTGATTCGAGTAGTCATTCCCTAAGAGTGCCCCAAATAGTGCCAGAAGGGACGCCGGGATCTTCAGATGATCAGCCAGAGCGCCGGGTGTATATACAGAGAATGTTAATGTGAGATCGGATGCGCCGTCAGGAGGGATGAGGCCGTTCCCTCCCCGAGGATCAGGGAGCTTCTTTTTCCCCTTGCTCTTGACAGGCTGGAACTCGCTATCGGCATCTTCAGAGGGACGATCGATTTGTTCTAATGTGGTCCAAATCATTTCCTCCATTGGGATATAACCCAAATAGCCCTCGCTATTGAGGACTACGAAGTCCGAGTCGTTGCCGACGACGAAGCCTCCCACTCTGCCAGCAAGTTCGACAGCCCACGGGTCACCCTCCCCATCCGCGTAGTGCAGCTCGAGTGCATCAGTCGAGGAAGATAGCGATTTCAGGGCGTGAACGCATGCTGAATAGATGAGGGGTGGAATGATGCGGGATTCGTGCAGAAAGCGGGGAGTCGATCGAGATGCAGACGAGGTTCGGAAGAACAGCAAAGATGGCTGGACATGGGCCTTGGCCAAACGAGAGATAATAGTGGGGAATTTGATATCAGGGCGAGGGCCTTGAGAAATATGAGTTTTCAGAACTTCAAGGCGGATAATTACGACGCGCACCGTCAAACACGAAAAATACCTTGAGCCCGACACTAGTCCATGCTTCACACACTGTGGTGACAAGCTCCTCAAACCTTAAGTACTCCCCTCCATAAACCCAAGGCAAGTTAGGTGCGCGATGAATTAGTTCATAACAAAAACTGGCAGATGCGGTCTGAGATCAATCATCAAGTCAGCGCAAAAGAACACCGAACTCACGACCACGCATCAACTACAATCGTCCCGTTTGCCGCGCCGCCTTTCTGGTATTGGAGTGATTTTGAGAGCAATCGTTTATTCTCTCGCAGGTAAGTCGTAAGGCCATGGACGCCCATGGGAAATGCGTGTTCAGCGTATTCGATCGCATCTTGCCACGTGCAAATCCATTTCACCTGGCAGTGCCTGGTGTCTACTGACCCCCACTGTTTTCAGTTGAAATTGTTTTCGGTCACCCGTACTCTCCAGTACCGCTGGCTCGCGAGCCGCTGCCGTTCATCACTGCTCATTATCCTAAGATTTAAGTTCTAAGTATGCGTGTCTTCGATTTACCGATGGATGTTTGGATCTCTATCGCGCAACGTCTGTCTGTTGGAGACCTAATTGCCTTGCAAACTGTGTGTTTGGTATCTTTGAAATTGTGATTTCGTAAACTAACGAAACTGTTTATTAGTCTTGCAAGCCAATGCACGACCTGATATCCGATTATTCTGTTTGGCGAAGCGCTCTCGTTGATATCTTGTCCGTCGTGCATCTACCAGGGGTGTCAGACGAGCTACCCCGCATGTCGACAGAAGAGATCAGGCAGACGGCTATCAGGGCGTGGAAAATAGACCGAGAGCTACACAGCGATCCACTCATCCCGACACGGACTAGAGAGCGGAATTGCGACAAAAACGTGACACAAGTGCATTTCGTTCCCGGAGGAGACTGGGTTATTCTGGCTCTTTGGGGCGGTGGCATGGAAATCTGTGCGGCAGACGACATGATGCAGTCTAGATTCTCGATCTCCAGTACAGCGAAATCAGACGCAAGTGTATACCAATCAGGGGTGGCCTCGTCGGACCACCTTGGTCCGTTGTTTCATGCCACAGAATTGAGATGGGATCGGGGGTGAGACACATGTTCATATTCGACTATTCTACCTACTCAATTTCCTCAAGAAATACCCTCGTCAAGATCTATCGCATAGATATGCTAGCTCCCGCTATCACATTGTGGACAGAATTCATCATTGACGAACATCAGGAAAAACAACACGGCGTTGTAAAGCCCTTGTATGGCTTTAGAAACGTCGGAAACGCTGAAAACAGTGGATATATTGCAGCCAGCTTTACATTGCGTTGCACCGTATTAGCTTTTAAAATGACTGAAATAATTTCAATGTTTCGCCACTGGGGAAGGCAATAGAGCAAATGCCATTCATTAAAAACTTTCCAACGCTCTGCAACCCTTTTAAAAGCTAATACGTTGCAATGCGTTATAAGGCTGGGAAATTTGCGACAAATTGCAAGAGCGCATGTATACTGTACCGCTGAACTAATCACTGTGATTTTAATGGCCGGAGCAATTATTTCCAGAGATTCTCGTATGATGAACAGATTTTATATTTTGCCGAACACAGAAAAGAATGTACAGCTTTGGCATTTGCCAGGGGATTTAGGAAGGATAATGAAAGGAAGCTTAGGCACGAGCGCGCAGTGAGCAAAAACGAGTCTGGGGATGAAGCGCCGGACAGAGTGTCAACCTAACCGACAGTCGCACTCTCGATTCTGCTGTGCCGTTCCCAAGCGCAGTGTCTGACCCCTTGCATAGCTATGAAATTATTAGATTTATGTATCGCGACAAAGAGTGGTTACATACATTTCGATATAAGCCTGCAACGGTTTCCTCCTCGTCCTGTCAAGCAAATTCTTAAGTAACGGAACTCTTTTGATGAGCTCTATGTACGAGCGGTAAAGAGTATCCTTCCTGTGCGACAAGGTCAGACGGTGTACTTGTAGACGATGGGGGACTGACTCTGGAGAAGACTCTTCAACATCCCCTGAGGCGAGCAATGTGCGGCGGTCGCTCCCGGCAACCAGATCTCGTGGGTCGGCAAATGCATATATGATTTGATGCAGCCCATGGCCTATGTTCCTCTGGGCAGTCTCAGCACTGCAATCGGTCAGTGTATGTCTCAACAAAATGATATGAATGGACTTGCCGTTTCCTCAATCGACATTGCACCACGGCATGCTGAGCTTCAAGGGTCGTGTACTTGTGTTTCCGATTAGCAAGTTCGGTAGCGCCAAGAGTGGGAACCGCAGTGAGAGCTGGAGTGGGGGTTGCAGACATCGCGAATGAGAGCGGGAAAATGGTTAGGTTTTGAACATGGTGTGACGGATCCAGCGACTTACCGTCTTATAGGTCTTCCAACTCGACATGGAAGAAGAGATGAAAGAAGGGATTGAGAAATGGACTGGCCGTCGCGTTGGTTTCGAGGCAGGAATCTCACTTTCTCACGGGAAACCACATATGAGATTGAGTTTCGGATGTTTAGACCAGCGAAAAGCCACGTTATCGGACTCTGATCCAGCTCGATCGTGCGGAAACAAGCTCAACTTCTCTTCTCTTTGGTCCTTGTGCTTGAATGAGCTTATGCGCCACCTGATATCTCATCTGCTAGAGGTACAAAATGCTGCTGTCTGCCTGACTGAACTCACTACAGTGCCCCCTGTAATGTCGCTGTCCTGTCAACCATCAAACCCTATCTTCAGCCCACCGTTCTCACTGGTATGCCAGAGAATTGGGCTCCATGTTTAGCATATTCACACCGGCCCCGCCTCAAAGAGCGTATCTGAGCAACATATGATCCCTGGTCGTCAGTATAGCTTCAGGGCAGGCCGGTACCGAAGATAGGATTTCTCTCGGAGTTCCAGCTCGCCCTCTTGTGGTTTCTCGATCCCTCGTTGATCGCGGCTCGCTCGCTCGTATCATATAATCCTCGCATTCGACGACCTCCGTAGTTAGAGGCTACTATCGGCTACACCCGGTGCCGGGTATCCACCAGGCGATACAGACGATTGGGAGGCTTTTATGCAAGTTAGTGAGTGCATTCGCGATGTGCTATGTCTGAGACTTTGCGGCGCTAAGTCATTTCTTTCAGTTTCGTCGAATGTAACATGATCATGCAACGTTTAGACGCCGGGGGAGTCGCCCACACGCATCAAAATCGCGCAGTCGGACCTCACGACGCTATGCCTGTCGAAATCGCCACAAGAGCTACCGACGACGAAACTGAAGTGGTTATGGATGTCGCCGATGACGCTGGGGATGAAGATGAAGTAGGCTGGTATCAGAGCGAAGACGAGGACGGAGTGGACGGATATTCAGAAGAACACGGCCACAACGATGCTCTGGGGCCTGAAGATGGGGAGCTGGACGTAGCCATGGCATGTGACTACGAATTTCTATAATGCCTATCCACTACTTCCAAATGCTCACCATCTCGGCGACGTGTCCGCCAGGCATTCGCAATGGCACTGAGAACTTTGTTCCACTTGCCAAGTCACCCGAATAAATTTCACCTGCTTTGCAAATTGAGTGCGAGGATTTGCACTCTTTCATAATTTTATAAGCAATCTACCCCGGTTACATCTATACTGCTAAGTTCGCATCTCCTTTGTAACCGCGTTGCATAGCTCTATATGCCGCAGAAACCTGCCACGACTCTCGGAAACAGTAACTGGCCATAGCAAGCGCCGTCCGACTTCCTGATGAAATTGTCGAGCCCATGTCGATCGCATTTGATCTTTTGGCAGTTAGCTGGATAGAAATCGTCACTGGTAGAGTTTTCACTAGAGTCGCCAGTCTAACAGGCGAGCCTGGCAGGGAGATTGTCTTACAATTGAAATTTGATCAGGTGAGTCAAATACACTGAAAGTTCTAGGCACACAAACACTCTAATACAATTCTCGCAAAGGTACAAGTTCAAAGCTTGATTGTTCAAATTGTCTCCCCTCAACTTCTCCTGGTTGCTGGTCTCCGCACCTTTCTGTTATACGAAATCCCACCCCTCAAAGCAATTGATGAGCATGGCGAGCTCCACGTTACTCTAGCGCAGCCGATATGGTCCACCGAAAGAATGGATGATCCTGTGGGCAGACCATTCGTTCGATGCTTGCCTTCAAGCAATGTCACATCGTGTGTCAACGTTGTCATCCTAGGTGGCTCTGCGATATTCCTCTTGGCTTTATCCAAACAACCGGAAAAGTGTCGAGTTTTAAAAAATATGACTATCTCGAGGTCAGAATACTCACCGTCCTCTGGTGCCATGGCCTCGAGGCATGCCTTTTGGGCCTACGACGCAGCCACGGTACCTGGCCTCGTCTGCCTACGTGCATGTGCATATCCGCTGGTTCACAACAGGCCCGCTGGTTCTTGCAGGCTGTATGATTATGAAGAAAGTGCATTTTACCCTCGTACGCTGGAGATACCTGTGCAGTTTGGTCGCGATGTGATGGACCTGTCTTGGGACGAGTCAGGCAAACTATGTGTACTTGTGAGCACGGAATTGAAACATACCACATCAATCATACTTCTTTTAGATTTCGCATAGTCATGTTATAGTGCATTCAAAACCGATCTTATACCCAGCGTCTGGCATTAAAGGACTTAATGGCATTAGCATAATTAAGATAAAAACCTTAGACCTCAGACTTTACTGAGTCAGTCTGTCACCGACTCAGAGGCCCAGAGGCGGGACACGCCGCCCCGTGACCGCGAGTCGCGTTGTATTCGCTGGTACTACTTCCGAGCGCTCCTCAACTTATTATTGCACGACTAACAGTGATCTTCTCGCTCATCGCTGGCAACGGCGAATTTGATCCATTGCTCATTGAAAGACATTTCTAGTGGAAGGGTGTGCCTGCCATCTTCTATATCTCTATCTTATGTTCACTTCCAACGACAAGCGTACTACTAGGTCACAGCTAACACTTCCAGCACTCGACCCATCAGCACTCGGCCGATCCCCACTTAAAGACGCTAGGCTAGCTTTGCGCAATACATCTAACTCGCAGCTTCTGGCGAAGTCGTTGGCTCCGCTATCCGAATCGAGTGCCGTGATCATGGGCGGAGATGCGTCGGATGGGGACGACGAGATCCTATTGTCGCCAAAGAAGCAAACAGCCGACCCCGACCAAGTGACATCCAAGAACAAGAAACGGCATTCTGACGAGGAGCCCAGCCAGACAACGGCGGAAAGGGAATCAAAGCGCGCAAAGATGCAGGCATTACCTCCCAGTACCGCGGAGGAGGGAGATATCATTGGGGTCATGGCTCCTGTCGATATACCCATGGGATCAAATGTCAAACCACCACCAGAAACCCCCCAAAGGCAGCTTGAAGCGAATACTATTGCTCGTGCCCCACCAATCCCGCACATAGATCTAAAAAACATAGCAGCATCACCATGGAAGACCTCCTCGCCTGCCAAACTATTTCAAAAGTTGCTGGTGCCACAAACTCCTCGTGCATCAAACACGGATTTATCTTCTTCCTCCAAATTCCCACTACCAGTCACACCACGCACTTCCGCGCCTATCATCAACGTCCAACCAGAAACTCCGGAAGGGCAAATTCTTGGTCCTGCGAATGATAAGCACGGCATGGTGGGGCCTATGTCCCCGCTCACGCCCCTCCCCCCGACGCCCGCCATATTTGGGAACACCATCCGCGCGTTCACCGCTGGAAAGAAGGGGCCGGGTGTATTGGAGAGGCTGGGAGCTGTTCAGGCGAGTATCTATTTCAACCATGCTATATTCTTCTAAGATGTTCCTGCTTTGCTCTATTCTCAGGAGCGACCCGAACCGCAACGTTCAAAGTTGAGTATCACTACTGCTGCTGCATCTAAATCACACTCCTCGTCGTTAGGTCCAAGCAGTGCGCCTCACTCGCCAGATCCACCCACATTCACTTTACAAAGTGATCTTCCGACTTCATCTGCAGCAGCCTCTTCATCAACTTCTGCCGTCTCTGTCACACATAAGCCTTCGTCCCGCACGCGCGGCACTGCAGTCGTTCCCGATGGTGCGGGGTCTTACGGGCCTAAACCGAAGACGCCCAGCGTCTTGAAAGTGAAGAGCATGCGTGGAGCCGCGCCGATTGGTGTTGTTAGGGGTGCTGGAAGGGTCACAAGAAGTGTATCTCAGAAATTGGCCAGTGAAGATGATGGAAAAGATGAAAAAGGTAAGTGACATCAATTTGCTACATGTCTCTGAACTCATTATTCTTGAAATAGCTCATGCAGACGAAAAGACACATAAGGCATTCTCGTTCACGTTCAAAGCCCCAGGATTACCTGCCTCTGCGATGTCCGCCGCCGACGTCAAGGGGAAGGGCAAGGGAACTACCCTAACCAAACATGGTCCCCAAAATGCACACTCAAAATCGATGAAGCAGATGTCAATGAAGGACTTTATGGCGGGTGCCTCTTCGAAGCCCAAACCATCCGCGAGCACTTCTACCTCCAACGCTAGCTCATCCCTTTCCAACCCGAACTCTCATCCCGTCTCGCCCAACAAACCAATCAGTCTGCCTGCTCCGAGACCTGCGTGGAACGCGTCCGCAGGCTCCCCGACCAAACCGCGTAGCTCAAGTGTGAAGCCAGCATCGTCACTGTCTACGCTGTCTATCGCGCTGGAAAAGCTTGCGATGCCTCGGCCAATGCGGCCAAATACAAGCCTTGGCTTTAGCAGCGGTGGAAATGGCAAAGGGCAAGGAGAAGCAGATGATGACACTGCTAAAGACGATGGTGCGGTGGGCATGAGAAGGGAAGGTCTTGTTGCCCTTGGGCTGGGTGTCCCTCCAGGTCCGAAGATGCTCAAGAGGAGTGCCACGGTCGGCGATATGTCACGAGATCGACAGGAGATTATGTCTCCCTCTAAGGCAGCCGCGCCTACACCGGTTATATCTACCGCGAAGGCGAGCGCAGCCCCTGGCTCACCAATGAAAGGTGTGGAGTCGCATGACTCGCCTTCGAAGAAAAGGCCTTCTTCGATGTTTGCGCTTCCTATTGGGCCGCCCTCTGTTCGTCCACCAGCGAAGGCAGCTGAGAGCTCGACGAAGTCGGTTTCTCGAACGTTTGGCGTACGCGTGGGCCTGTTTGGGTCGGGTTCTGGGCCTACTCGAAATGGATTGGTCAAGAAAGCGAGCAAAAAGACAAGTCTGCCAAGTGTCATGGCGAGCCCTGTTAAGGGGGGAGGCACGATGGTTGAGAGCGATTTGGATCAAGGGGAGCTCACAGACTCCAATCCGATGGCGGAGAACGATGGGGACGTCAGCATGCGCAGTGCTGGTGATCTATCTGTGGTGATGAAAGATGTGGAAAATGAGGATGAGCACATACGGGCGCAAGAGAAGGAGAGGGAGAGGCCAAGGGATGCATGGAAGTTAAATGCCTCCACGCGGGCGTCGATGGCATCTCATTCGCTGACCCAGAGCCTGTCTAATATTCCGCGGACGCCGCCGAAGGGACTAATGGGCCCCCCACGGACACCTACGAGGGCAGCCAGTGCGACCTATCCATCTTCCTCGTCAGCCTCCAGGGATCAGCAGCAAGACCAGAGGCAGGCAGAGCTAGCTGCCGGAAGTTCCAAGACCGCGCCTAGTGCCCTCGGACGTGTAAGGAGGGGAGAAGATGGACACGTGGGGGCATCGAGAAGCGCGAGGATACATGCGCAAGAGAGAGACGCGGTCGCAGGAAGTGGAGGAAGTGAGGGGAAGACTGTTACTCCTGGAGCTTTGAGTGTCCTTAAAGACTGCGTCATCTTCGTAGATGTGAGGACTGATGGGGGAGATGATGCTGGTGGCTTGTTTGTAGACATGCTGAAGGGCATGGGTGCTAGAGTGAGTTTTTGTTCTATTATTTGGCTATTGAATTAACAGACTGAAATTGATATAGATTCTCACACGAGTAGGCCCAACATGCACCCACATCGTGTACAAAAATGGCCTCATGAGCACTCTGACACGCTATCGGTGAGCGTTTTAGATGGAAGTCTCCCTTGAGCTGCCCACTTATTCCTATATAGCATGCTTAAAGAGAACAAGCCCATGGTTGTTGGTATCAACTGGGTAGTTGAATGTGTAGAGAGGCGTACTCGAATAGATGAGACGCCATTTACAGTCGATCTTACCGGGGTCAATGTGGCTGGTACAAATAAGGTGTGTTATCTATCTATGCAGTATACTATGGGTATTCTACTAATTTTATCTACAGCGCCGGAGATCAATGCTTCCCAAGTTCGTGACGCAAGAGGCAGGCTTAGGATCCAGTGAAATACACGAAGCCGAAAGCTCTCACATTGATGCATCAGGTGACGTATCAGACGCAGACTCAAGCATGCAGTCAGTAGATAACGGTGACTTACCCCCGCTGGAAAAGGCGAGACGAAGAAGACTACTTTCGAAAGGCCGTGCATAATATTTAATTCTTCATATTTGGATCCCATACCTCCACGACTAATACCCTCTATTTGGAAATTCACGATCGATACGATGCCCCCTCTTTTCTTGATGATATTTTAATGTATGACCAGTACTAGTGTGTATGCTTCCTCAGGAGTTCGCTTGTGAGCAGCCTTCAAGTTGAAAGCAACCTGAAGTTCTGCAGTGGCGTGAACTCGGATGATGTAAGCGGTTGGCAATGACACCGTGACTCAGTTCTCGGACGTCGACCCACAAGACACATGAGTTCCCTCCTTATGGATGACTTTGGAAGACTAATGTCGACTGTGACAGTGCCTTGCCAAGTCCTCTCGCTGCTTCTGCCATTTAACAAGGACGCATTCTCCAGAGGGCTGTGGTGCTCTCTTGGAAAAAAGATTGAGCTATTATCAATGGATCATTCCTGCTTGTCACTGTCAGTGACTCAGAGGGCAGTCGGACTAACAAGAGGATTGGAATCAGACTTTCTATCATGATGCTGGTTAAGGCGACAGCAGGTGATAGCTCCTACTCTCAGGAGCATCTGGCATGTCAGTCGACAGCAACGCTTCCTTCTAGCTTGATCTTTGGCTTATCTGAATCCATCGCATTTCCGGGAATATCTTATTGGGCAGTGTGCATTGTCTATGCGCTGATTGCCTGAGCTGCCTAGTGCCACTTATTTCTGATCGGTATGCAGTGACCTGCGGTGAAAACACTGCTAAGCAGGTGAATTGGCTCCAGTGCGGCTGGCCGGGATCAGTGTTTTCGTTAGATTGCAAAAGCATGCTGAGACACCCTTTACAGACTTTATAGGCTTTACTGATATGTGAGCAGCCGTAACCCGCTGCTTCTCCACGGTTGAATGAGACCAACATTGCTGATAGTCTGATTATCAGAAGCTCAGTTTCAGGCAGTGATGTCGAAAAGCTTCTCGCCACCACCATTCGGGCGCTGGTTTTGCGGCCTCTGAGGACCGCGTCTACGTCCAGCAATCGTATCGCGGTCGGAATTTTGAATTCGCCGCGACCATACGAGTGCATTTGTGATGGCCAAAGTATGACCTCCCGTGCCCATGATAGTTGATTATTTCCCTGGGAACATGTAAACCGTTATCTGATAAACATCGCCTATTGCTCAGATCAACCCGTTGACCGTGTAAATACACAACTTCCTATCATATTACCTCAAGCCCACCCATATAGCCCGCTCTCCATTATGTTCATGTCCCGAGCAGCTCTGCACCCGCGCCGCCCTAGGCCCGTGCATGTGGAGCTCCATGTCAGCCCCTATCCACTGTGTTATGACCCTGCATATGCACAGCTTGATAGCCATACACGCGCCCCTGTGTGTCGCGCTCGAAATCATTGGATCATTGCTCCGTCACGGCGCATCGCGAATAGCGAGAACGGCACGGCACAAAACTGAAGAAGCTACGCGTTCATTAGCACATTCTTATGGTAATTTGTTAAATGCGGTTCGCCAGCCAATCAGAACGAGTTGAGTTGGGCGATCTTTAAGCTTTGTATTATGGCCTAATATGGATGAGTCTTGCCCATTTTTGGTAATCGCCACTCGATGAAGTTCAGTACTGCAGCAGTCCTGGCGCGCACTGTCGATATGAAAATTATATCTCTCTGTAGGTATTATCAATCATATAACAAGTACGTGCTGGGCAGAGTGCTCGGCGCAATAAAATACAGCATTTGGCGGCCTAGAACTATGTCAGGTCTTTCCGAAGCGCCTGTAACTAGTACAGCCCGTAAATCTCGGCTTCCCTTCTCCTGATAGCCCGCTTGAATGTTTATTGCAGTGAACTGCAAGCGACATCCTGTGGCTGATACGACTTAGCCACTCCTGGAACAAGGTTATGAATGCGAGGCGGCGTTCTGGCACCCCGGCAATGGGCATATCCCTCCCGGGGCCAGATATTCATGCGTATGTCGCTGAGTAAACTCTGAGACTGACGTCAGATATCTCACAATGAGCATCCACTGTATCCCTTTAAATATCGTGCAAAAATGGCACCTCACCGCATAACCACCCACTCTTAGCCCACCTCAGCACCATCATCAACTTGCACTCGCGTCGCCGGTACAATCATAATCATGCTGGGAATCGCTGACTCTCCCCACCAGCTCATCGCTGTCTACAATCCCGAATCTGGTATCACACCTCACAGCCTCCTCGCATGGCTCGCTCAGTGCGAAGATCTATTCAAGATTTTCGACAGCCGCAATGCCGACAAGCCTCTTTCCGTCGCTGATCAGATCCTCATCATGGGCCACGCGATCCAAGAGCCCAAGATGCAGCAGTGGTGGATGCAGGGAAGAGATAAGTACACGAAGATGACCATGGACGACTGGACCGGGGCGTTGAAGGAACGCTGGCTGTCCACCGGTGGCGTGAACGACGCCACACGGGCCTGCTACCGCCTCAAGCAGGGCAGCAGAGACTTCGACGCGTACGCCACCGAGCTCTCCCACCAGCGCAATATCGTCGGCGACACCATCATCCCCGACATCACGTACAAGAACCTCCTCCTCTTCGGCGCACACCCCGTACTCATGTTCGACGTGCTCGCGCTCCCCAAATTCGATGTCTGCGCCGCCGACCTCACCGCCAGCGAGCTCGAGAGCATCATGTCGGCGCGGTGGAACGCCATCGTTAGCACGGGCAGGCACAACGTCACCGTGGCTGAAGCGGGGACGAGCGTGCGTTCGAACCCTGCTATGCAGCTTGTGACCGGTTCCCACGTTTTGTGGGTCATATTGTGGATCATTACCCTATGGGTGCTGTCTGGCATGACAGACGCGGCAGAGCTCATCCGAGTTCTCCTGGTTATCGCGGTCCTCGTATTCATTGTTTCATGGATCATTTCAGCGGTCTCACAGCTCAAACCCAACACTGTACAGGCGCCTGATTTGCCCAAGCTCTTTGGGTCCATCGCGTTCTGGATCCTCGTGTGGGCCACTACCCTGTGGGTGCTATCCGTTCTGTGGGCTGGAGGCAGCGGTGGCGGTGGGAATGGTTTAGGAATCGGAGGCGGTTATGGAGGTTCGAGTGGCTATGCAGGTCTGAGCGGCTCTCCAGGTTCGAGTGGCTATGGAGGTAGAAGTGGATTCGGAGGCGGAGGCGCCAATGGAAACACCGGAGGCGCCAGTGGAATGATCCAAGGCGCCAGTGGATACGGAGGCGCCAGCGGATACGGAGGCGCCAGTGGTTACGGAGGTGCCAGCGGCTACGGAGGCGCAAGTGGCTACGGAGGTGCCAGTGGCTACGGAGGCGCGAGCGGCTATGGGGGCGCAGGAGGGTACGGCGGGTACGGTGGCGCATCGACCGGGGAAGGTCACGGAGGCGATGGAGGCGCTGGAGGCGCTGGGGGACAAACCGGCTCGGGCGGTTCAACGGGTCCGGGTGGCGTCACTGGTGATGGAGGCACAACTGCCGACGGCGGTTCAACCGGTCCGGGTGGTGTCACCGGCGCCGGAGGAACAACTGGTTCTGGCCCTGGAGGGCCAAGTGGCAGAGCAAACGGTATGGGTGGAGGCGGCGGTATGAGGGGAGGCAACGGTGGAGACGGCGGTGCGGGCGGAGGCGGCGGTCAGGGTGGAGCAGGCGGCTCGTGCGACATAGGCAGCCGCACTATTGGGAGTGGCAATGGAGGCACTGGAGGCACTGGAGACTTCCTTCGACTGCTTCTGATGGTTATTATCTTGTTGACCGTTCTTTCGGCCTTCGCAGCTTGGCTCGTTGCGCCTTCTTCCTTTGTAGTCACCATGAAACCTCTCCCTCTCGCTTTTCTTTGATAGTTAACCTTACCTCGACTTACTTTCTCTACGTATCTTGGCCGCCATATGTTTTCCTTTTCACTTTTAGTGGTGTTTGCTACCCGTTTTACTCTTCTAGCGCGAATGCTCTCCTTCTTTAACTTCTTGCAGTAGAAGAATGAAAACAGATGTCTTGTTCATCGTCAGTCTTGCATCAGTCCAAACGAAATGCAAGCTCAACTTTCGGTAAGTAATCTCGGCGTCCCCTCAGCCTCAGCCCTCCTCAGCCTCGACCTCCGAGAGTCCTCATTTCTTCATCCCAATGTCATGATGACAGAACCGTTTATGTCCAGCCACCAACACTGCGAGAAGCTGGCTGTCGTGGGAAGATAGTCTGCGCAGCGACGCAGCAGTTCTCATTGTCGGATGCACGTAGTCCATACTTATGACGGCCCCCAGAAGGTCGGTCGTCGAATACTGTTTGCGTACACAAGCAAAGTACCCAAATTAGGTGATTGTTTTGCTTACGGCAGCATAATGCCATGATGGCGACGTCGGCGAGCTCGAAGTCGCGGAAATCTCTGCCTCGTTGCAGGCACACGCACGTGGCGTCATCCCACTTATTTCGCAGAGTTTTAGGTGTTTGTATCTTGGTTCAGTTCATTCCCAGTCACATCAGGCGTCTGGTGGGTTGACATGCGGATATCCTTGAGCTTTTGACCTTTTCTGATAATCCTGCCGCAGCTTCACCACAAGCCCTCACAAGCCCAACGAATATAGCAACTTGTGCCTTCAAAATGGAAAAAGTCTGCAACTAAAGGTGCCGTTGAATGTAGCGTCCCAATCCGTCTTCCCCTTTCACTCTGCCTATTTCGGCCGTCCCCTTGTCCTGCATATTTCTCATTCATTCTCTGTGGGCCTACATATACAAGGGATGTCGCCCACAGTCCTAATCAGACTAGTCCAATTGTCCTCTCCTGCCCTCGACAAAGAGCCAGCTTTTGCCATCATCCCTATTCCATCTTATTCGTAACTCAATCCGAACCCAATCACCTGACAATGTACTCGAAGACCCTCGTTGCTTTGACCCTTGCCTGCAGTGAGTGCATAACTTAGCCTGTGATGGCGCATAAAACTGACTGCTGCTTCAGTGTCCATCTTTGCGATGGGTGCACCTGTAGCCGTTGAGATGCGCCAGCCTGAGGCAGCGCCTGAAGTCGAGGCTCGCATTTGCAGAATGGACTGCAAGTAAATGCTGGTACGCATTCTTCACTATAAAATTCATGCTAGCCTGTATGCTTACTATCTTTCTATAGTTTTATTCTTCGGATACCCATGCGTGTTCGTCTTCATGCACTCTTCTGGGTTATTTTACTGGCGGATAATAATACGATACCAGTAAGTCTGCGCACGATAACCTTGAAGAGTTATGCTTACATCGCTTTCCTCTTAGCCACTACTTCGCCTGCCGTGGCGATCTTCCTCTCGCTCATGCCTCCGTCCGCGCTTCCTATTGCGCGTCGACACCACCACCCCGTGAAAACCTCTATCATTATTCGCTCTTCGCTTCAATCCAGCCTTGGATTTGACATCGCAACGCTGGGACTTCTTATTTTTTGCCGATTGGGTTATCGGATTTGTAGCACTATAGATGGTTTTGGAATCTTGTATCAATTAGCTCTCTCGTCTTGAATATGGATTTGATATGGTCTCATTCCTTGCGCTGCTTGGTGTGGATTCGCCGTCGTAGTAAATGGTAAAATGAAAGCAGATTGTCAAGGCCCATTTTGGATGAAGGCGTTGCGACGCGTCTGCGGAGTCACGGTCACGTGGTCGCGTTGTTTGAAAGCTTGCCGCCCTGATTGAAATTGCGTGGAGAGTTAAAGAAAACCGAGAACGTCAAGATAACCGGATGTGATAGAAAAGGTGACCCATTGGGACTAATGAGACAACAGAATACAGATGAAGATAATCAAATCTCGAAGCCACCAGCGAGTCCCATCACGCTGCTTGGGGCATACCTTGCCATGATAGTGCACAAATTGGGTAGATTGGCTCTGTAAACTCGTTCTAACGGGTTGTCGTTGAGCACATAGCAATCAACATACAACATCGTAGCCGCAACGTCTTGTCCTGCCGCGATAGTCTGTGATTGTAGCAGCGCCACACTCTCCTTCGTGGCATCCTGGAGATGGATATCGACGAGGGAGCCGGTCCAGGTAAAGTAAAATTTGGGGGAAAGAAGTCCACCATCGTGTGAGTGTGGGTATGCGGTTAGGGCCGCGCTGTGTGAGAAGAGCGAGGGCAAGAACGGTTCGACATCGTATGAGGGTAGGACACCGTTGTCAAGCAAGTATGTGGTCTGGCCGTAGCAATTTTACGGGGTTCAGGAGACAGAAAATGAAGCGTGGCAAGGATGTGTACGTACATTTGTCTGGTTTGTCATGGTATCTAAAAGATCCAGTGGTTAGTTGGGTCGATCGGGGACATACGTAGACCTGGGACTGGCCCATGTGAGAAGAGTGTGATTGAAGTGCATTGAAGTGCTCATATTGGTTTCAGGTGCGCTAGAGGCTCAGAGCAAACAATATGTGTCTAGGTCGCTAGCATTCAAGCTTCAAGCTTCAAGTTTGAGATGTGTTCGCAGCTAGCAAGAGAAGGAAGGCGTTAGGGAGGTGTGTGGGAAAATCGCGTCGCCGCGACTATGCTCGCGGTCACATGGTCCGGTCGCATAGTTGGTTTGTTTTCTCACCATTGTCGCTGGGCCCGCTTAACCTTCGCTTCCTTGCCACGACGAGCTCGACGGCACCAACGACGAGCTCGACACAGCTGCAACCGTGCTGAACGATGAGCACACACAGGCTGCAGCCACGATCCATTACGCCGCTCCGGGACCGTAGAGTTACGTCCAACTCGCCCACCACCATGGGTACCAGAAACGATCCCGTCAAGTCCTCCATCCTTCGCGAATCTGGCATGGGCTGGACATCTCCTCCTCCCGAGTCTGGATCCAAGCCGGGTGGTCTGTCGACTACGACTACCCCGCTGCGCATCGCCAAACGTGACTCACCACGCACTACCTACCAGCATCCATCTCAGATAACTCGGCGCACCTCCAACACATATAAGAAATTGGGCAAAAATAATCTTGTATCCAAATCTCCATTTAAATCCCAGATCCCCACCCCATCTGGCCCTCCACTTCCAGCGAAACCCACACCGTCTTCTGCGTCTTCGTCAATGATTCCCAGGGCCCCGCCCCTCGCATTTCCGTCGACACCCACCCGCAAAGTTTCAGGAGAGAAGCGCCCCCGAACACTTTCCATGCACGAGCAGGCGGAGGCGGAGAACGACCGCCAGTTTGCTTACAAGCGTGAGCGCAAGCAGTCGAAGGGCTATCAGGGCCTCATTCAGAAGGAACCCGTCACGAAGAGTCCTTTCCGCGCTCGTGTAGCTGGCCGGTCTGGTGCTGAGTCCCCGCTTCCACCTCTGCCCTCAGCATCCCAGGAACAAGAAACCGAGGAGGTGCACCAGATGGAGGAGGAGGAGGAGGAAGAGCGGGTCCAATTAGCGCAACCCAGCGCTCGAGATGGCTCGCCGTCGCCTTTCCGGTCGTCGCTTGTCTCAAAGCGCTTGCATGGCCCCAGACTCTCTGGTTCGAGCATCGAAGCGCGCAGGCAACGGCGCAAAACGGTGACGTTTGACGAGGAGTGCGACGTGGTTGAGTTCGATACCGAGTCGCACGAGGATTTCAATGAGGATTCCGACGCGGACCGCTTCGGACATGAGGGCGATGAGCAGGTGGAGGAGGAGGGGAACGGGAGCTACGAGAGGGATGACAGTATGGAGGTAGACGTCCAGGACGTCGTACGGGACATGGAGGTTGACGAACGCCAGGAACGTCAGCCTTATCATCAGGCACCCGACCATGAACCCGTCCACGATGAGCCGGACGGCGCGCACACTGAGGACAGCTTCGAAAGCGTTCCGCTGGATGGAGAGGGTGCAGATGACAGCCTCACAGGAATGGTAAATTACATGCTTGGCGAGAGTGTAAGCGGAGGGTTGCGCACACCTGAGCGCACTCCTACGCTCGCCTCTGACAACGAAGATGGCATCCCGTATGGGCGCACACATCATTATGAGCGTGTGCTTGAGCAGCGGGCGCGATCGCCACCCTCGCGCATCGCGTCGCCTGTGTTCCCAATTCCTCTCTCGGCCAACCGCAACCCTGTGCGCACACCGTCACCGCCAAACTCGCTCCCGAAGGCTGCAAGACGGCTGACATCGCCGTCGCCCCTCTCGCAGTCGCCGATGTCACCTAGCGATATCCCCCTTGGACGTAGCACACATGCTGAACGCGTCCGTGCAGAGAGGGCGGTAGAGGAGGAGGTCGAGAGGGGTGTGCGAGGGCTACAGGGAAGCCCGAGTCCGCAGAAACCGGGCAGGTCAGCGAATCTAGTGGGAGGTGATAAGAACAGGGAAGAGAGCTTAGTGCCGAAGTTCGACGTGAGCTTCTCGAGATCCGAAGAGGACAAAGAAAAAGGTTTGAATATACTGTCACCACTTACAGTTATACCTGCTAAACACATATGTACCATAGGCGAAGACCCGTTCGCGATTCCTTCGTCCCGGGACCGCGTCTCGCATCGGGTGGATCTCTCCTTTGCCTCTCAGGATGACGGTTCAGAGTCGTCCATGGATTATCCGGCTAATCTCTCCATGGGGCACACCGAGGTGTCCCTCGGGGGTCTTGACATGGAACTCGGCATTCGCATCAGCGACGAGGATAAGCCTAAAGCCGAGGACCTCACTTCTCCTGCTCCTCTTCCACGTCCCTCAACGCCCGAGAGCGACTCGAGCAACACGTCACTGTCCTCGGCAGACAACGATTCGCCCTCTTCGGTTGAGGGTGATATGCCTATTGCACCCGCCGCGCCCCACCCTGTGTCCAACTTTCGTGTCACGCCTTCTCCAGGCCCGGAAGGTTTGGGACGCAGCGGCAGTCTTGGAAGTCTTGCTAGTAGCGGCAGTCTTAATGGACGAACTCCGCGAATTAGCAAGGAAGAGGTGCAGAGAAGGCTGATGCGTCAGAGGAGCGCCGAGAGCCCTGCTGGTGAAGGTACTCCAGAGAAACTCCAGTCCATACAGGAGGATGATAGGACGCGGATGTCGGTCATGACTGACTTCGACATCAGTACTGAAACCGCTGTCGTGCACACAGCTGAGAAGCGGAACATCGCCATGCCCTCTCATACACCGCCCTTCAGCTCCGGCCTTGCAGGATCGCGCTCGCCTACAATTGAGCTCCCTGTGGGAGGGGAGGGCCTCCAGTTCGACTTCAGCCAGTTTGGTATGTCGTCTATCTCAAGTGCGCCTGCGCCTCCCGGCGAGGTGGACGTGGACATGCGATCCGCATTGGACAGGCTGATGGATGATGTTGCCGGTGCCGAGGAGCAGGCTGTGAGCATGCGGGTTGAGGCAGTTACGGAGGGCGTGCAAGCGGGTCGCTTTGACGTTGACGACTCTATGCGCACTGACAACACAGAGCTCACAGACGAGGAAGACGAGGACGACCAACCGCTGGGCATGCAGATTGGCCTAGGCCGTCCACCAATTGCTCGCGCAGTCACCGAGCCTGATGTTTTCTCAGCCAACAGCCGCGAAGCTAGTGGTTCCTCGAATCCGCCGCCGCCGCCACCCAAGGACGCTATCAAAACGCGCGAACAGCTCATTCTTGAGAAGCGACGCGAGGCGCGCCAGCGCGAGGAAGATGAGAGTAGGGGCTTCTATACGCCGCCTAGAGAGCAGGACCGTGTCATCGCGCAAGCGAGACAGAGCCGTCGGAGGAGCAAGA
Source organism: Athelia sp. TMB (assembly GCA_014898675.1). NCBI lineage: Eukaryota > Fungi > Basidiomycota > Agaricomycetes > Atheliales > Atheliaceae > Athelia > Athelia sp. TMB. The sequence goes on along the minus strand of JACXVL010000046.1, from coordinate 115,537 downwards.
GCACTGGTGATATGGCGGAGCTTGCGAAGAAGGCCGGCGATGTGATGGCAGATCATGAGCTGGAAACCCGGACTGGTGACGATCTTGGAGATACTATTCAGAGAGAGCTCAGAAAGTTGGATGGGAAGAGCAGCGTGAGCCCTCTTTTTTCTGGTGTCTTTCATGATGTTCATTTTCATTTTCCACTGCAGACTTATCAAATCAAGGAGCAGGCGACTATTTACGCGTCGTCGAATCCTGTGACACACATGCAAAGTGCTGGCGATGTCAATGCAGGCAAGGCATGGCGCCCCGTACGGAGGCCATCTGATATGGTGAGCAGTGGACATAATTCTTTTCTTGGCAGCTGACTGAATACATTTCGGCAGAATGAGTATTCAAAGCAAATCAAGGAGGCTCGTGCACAGGAGAAACCTGGCAAGGCACATGGCAAGGTTTTCGTGCGAGGTAAGTCGCTGCTTGATGACCCAGTTTAATTATTACTGACCAAATCGCAGTCGTCGGCATCAAGGGCGTTAACGTTCCGTTGCCGCATGAAGCTACCGCCGTTACTTGCACTTTGAATAATGGAATCCATTACGTGACTACCCCTGAATGCCGACTGGGACGTGATACACGGATCGACCAGGAATTCGAGCTGTTAGTAAATCTGTAGAAACCTTCTGACCTGTGCTCACATATTCGCTTCTAGCATTGAGCATAGCAAGCTGGAGTTCACCCTGACAATGAAGATACGCCGTGATCCGCATATAATCACGCAGTTCAAAGCCGTAGCCCCGGCGCCTCCTCCTCCTGCCGCTGCAGCTCCCAGCAAAGGCGGTATGCGAGCATTCTTCTCATCGTCGCCGAAGAAGGCAAAGGTCTCTCCGAAAGTTGTTGCTCCGCCCCACCTTCCCGAAAATCTTGCTCGCTATCTCAAACCAGATGGCACGTTGGCCCGAGCCTTTATCTCTTTCAAGGACATCGCATCCCGTTGTGACACCAAATTGTTCGAAACAAATTATCCCCTCATTGGTCAGCGGATAGAAGTCGGCGGTGCCGTGTCCACACTACAGGTTGGAGAACTTGCCCTCCAAGTGTTCAGGCTTCCGCCGTTGCCCAGTGTTCCTGCTGAGCAACTGCCCCAAAGCTTGGAGGAGTGCCTCCGCGGGTTGCGCCACAATAGGTGGCATAAAAACACCTACTTCGAGGGCACATTGACACAGCAAGGCGGCGATTGCATGGTTCGTAACCCTTATCGCCATTGATAACACTTGACTAATCTTGCCTGTTAGACATGGCGTCGTCGCCAGCTACGCGTCATTGGTGCCAATCTGGTTGCGTTCAATGATGTGACGAAAAAGGCCACTGCAAGCATAGGATTGAAGAAAGCCATTGCTGTCGAAGATGACCAGGAAGCTCGAGCTGATCTTCTTAGTCCTGCATCTGCACTAACCTCTCGAAGCACTCGCGCTATGGATGACTACGACTGTGTTGGAGGCGTTGAGCGCTCATTCCGTTTAATCTTCCCCAATGACGAAGAAATTATGTTCTTTGCCGACACTGATGACGAGAAAGCCAAATGGTCAGTCTTTTCCCCTCCACTTTGCATGTTTCTCCTCGCTGATAGTGTAAACAGGCTGGAAGTGCTCCGCGCGCTCGTCGGTCACATCCCGCCCAATCCCCTTTGGGCCGAGCTTGTCTGGCAAAGGCAAGAGGAGCTCAGGAAGCAGGCCCTGGATGGCCCCTCCGAGCCGTCTCCGAATCCTTCAGCTTCTCACCTACTTCCACGGCGGGATCCTGGCATCCTTAGAGGCCCGCAGCGATAGATGAACATTTTCTGCATGCTTTGTTTTATAGTTTTTATTACCTTGGCTTTTTCGTATTCGTTTCATTTTGTTTCCTGCCTTGTACATGCATTTCTCATTCCTCATGGTTGTCCTCCCGACTCGCGTTCCCAGATCATCCTACAAATCACCTCACTCATATGCATTACATGTATTTTAGTATGATTCAACTATTGCCCACTGCAAATACTTCTCTATCAAAGCATTTTGCAAGTACTCCGGCCTGGGTGTTTGTCAGCTGGGTGTCAAGGACACGTCCTCTGAATACTACTTGATTCCGAATGCCTAGCAGCACAACATGTTTATACGAAAAATAACATGCTACTACATGCGTACAAAACTATTAACAAAGACACGTACAATATGCACATCTGAACGCATAAGAATTGCAACAATTACGGGTATCATGTCCACCCAAGTGGACACCTTGTTATCCAGTTACATGCCCACCACCCTAGTCACAAGTTACTCATCTTCAGAATCCTGTCGCTCCTTCTGCCGCCGCAGACCCACAGAAAGCAGATGAGCGTCAGTCGAAGTAATCACTCCGTCGCTCGAGAGGGCCTTCAAGAGCCCTGTTGCCTCTTCGTTGGACCAGGTGAACAGTGCCTGCATGAACTCGTCGTCGAAGTTTTGGCCTTTCAATATTGCCAGAAGGTGGGGACGTGGGGAGGGGAGAGACGCGAGAAATGCTGAGAGAGAAATGAACTGCCGGGTGGTGATTAGTTTACGTAGATGCTGATGCAGCGACACATCATACCTTGTCAGAAACAGACGCATCAGTGGCTGACGTTGGAGTACGGTTAGCGCGAGTGTTGTTCAAATCAGACGCAGGGCCACGAGAAACCTATAGTCAAACCCGCCAATGAGTCCATACATCATCTCCAAGTATACATATTGAGAAGAGCATCTCGGGGACCTCGCGACTCACTCGAGGAGGTTTGATCAGGCCAGAATGTTGAGCGCCACTTGAGATGCTGCCGGAAGGAGCATAGAGAGTCTCGCTCGAAGGCGCTGTCGACAAGGTTGGCTGAGCATACAGTCAGCCATGGGCCGATCGGAAAGGTGCAGATGTTATAGGCGGCAGACCTTCTTGACATGTCGTATTTTGTCGGCCTGACTAGATAATGCTGGACCTGCCTTACGCTTCAGGTTTGGTGTGCCCTAGGATTCAATTGAACATCAGAGTCCACACGTTCCCCTTTATACTGGGTATAAGACTTGCCGTTGGCGGATATCTGACTTTCGTGTCATGATCTACATAGTCATAGTCTTCTTCAATAACATCTGCGACATGCTTTTTATTATCGTTTAAGATAACGCGCTGGATGTATTCCTGGGATCTGTTGTATTTGAGCGCGAGCGCTGAGATCGTGAATCCGCCTTGTGAGTGAAGAATGCGGCACTCGGCTCGCTGGGGGCGTTTCATGATGCCTTTGTCTAGATGAATCTTCTGGCTTATTGTGGGTTTTGGTCTTCTCACAGGCAGGGGACTCGGTTCCCTAGATTCCCCATCCTGTTCGAGCTCTTCATCTAGCAATTCAGCATCTTCAGGTTCGTCATGCTCGGATGCAGAGCCAGCGCGCGAGTCCTCCGCAGGAACTTGATGTTGCAGTTTTTGAAGTCTTGCATTCAAGACTGAGATGCGATAGTTGGCCGTTGCAGCTGAACCGCAATTGTGCAAGCATGGACGAGCTCACCATTGATTCTCGCCTGCAGATCAGCCGCATCGACCAATTCTGTTTTGACTACACTTTTTGAGCGGTCAAGAGACTGCAATTCGTTGGTGGCCATGGAAAATGCCAAGCAGTAAGTAAAGCACTGTCGCAGAAAGCAGCCAGAAGTTGGACGGCGAACTCAAGTACTCTCAAGTACTCAAACTTGAAGGCAACAAGCAGCTCAGGGGTTATTTGACTGTTTAACGTTTAACTTGGACGCGTCTTCTCGAAACTCGCAGCACCTGATTTCGAAATTCTGATATCAACCTCCATCCCTTTCGTGGTGCCACTACCATGCCTCTGATAGTACCAGGTGTTACTCCAGCGCCAAAATCAATCTTCAATCTCCCGAATGCTTCAGACAAATTTGTCCCGGCTCTTATTGTTGTCGACATGCAAACAGACTTCATATCTGGCTCCCTTGCAGTGCCCGATGCGCAGTCCATCGTCGAACCCATCAATGCGTTCCTCACGCTTCCATTCGCGCGTAAGATAGGAACGAAGGACTTCCATCCACCCAATCACATCTCGTTCGCGTCTAATCACGAAGGCAAAGACGTTGGGCACACGATCACCATCTACCCACCCGAGGCAGATCCCCAGCTTGACGGGGACCGGGAGAGGGGGATTGAGCAGATGCTGTGGCCCGATCACTGCGTCCAGTCTACACCTGGTGCAGACTTTGTGGATGGGCTCAACAGCGCAGTGCTGGATGCCGTCGTCCACAAAGGCACACATCCAGGCATCGAATGCTACTCGGCCTTTCGCGATCCCTGGCGCATCAACAACACCGAGCTCCATTCCCTCCTGAACGGCGTCACAGATGTTTTCGTGGTGGGGGTGGCCACCGACTACTGCGTGAAGTACACCGCGATAGACGCAGTACAGTTTCACTATCGCACATGGGTGGTCACAGATCTTGTGAAGAGCGTGGCGGGTGAGGGCGAGGGAAATCACTGGGATGAGCTGCGAGATAACGGAATATTCACGGTGGAGAGCAAGGAGGTAAAGGAAATGCTAGAGAACCATGCGGCATGATCTGTGTTTTTCTGCTCGTCGGTGTGTCTAATGTGTATTTCTTTCAAATCCAATGTATCGCTACCTTATCCGACTATTGATGTATCATCTTCTCAGACTTACATTATCCTGCCCCGGAGCACCGGCAGCCCCACCGCACACTCGCACAGCGCGTCAATAAACCCGATATGATTTTGATCATCCGGTGGCCGTCTACTATGGGCACGAACGCTCCAATATGCATCGTTACTCTTGCTCGAAAATATACAAAATACACCTCACGTTCACTATTCTATCTGGTCTGGTACCCTTAGACGGACACACTCGATTGTGCACCATGTGGTACTGTCGGCATCGTACAGCGTCTTGAAAAGGCAGCCCTAGCATGTTTATCGAGCCTTATTCATCATCCTCCGTTCTAACAGGCCACAGTGACTAATAGCTCATATTGGACTTGGTCGGTACTATCCTTCCTGCGATCTTCCGACGGTGGGAAGGAAAGTGGACCACAATTGCTATCGTGGCATTCGTGACCGGCCACAATCCCATTCAACCACTGTAATCTACCCGTTCGGTGATACCAGATATCGATAACGCCGATGTACGCTTATAAAAATTTCACACAGACAACGAGTGGCCTCGAGAGATATGCATGTGTCAAAAGTCTCTTGCGTGGGTAGGTAGCCAAGACTACTGGTATGATGGAATATACAAATACATACTGCATTGCCGCCACACCCGACCCCGCGCTGCGCCCATGCCCGACGGGTAGATGAAACTCTTGAACCGCAGCTGGCTCTAGCTGATGAGAATCAATGATGACTTCGGAAATGCAGAGAAATGCAGCCACTGCCTGTGACAGTGCCACAAGAGTGCCATCAAAACAGCAGTTCGGGGGTTTTCAATTTTAGCAAATGGCTATTTCTGCAAAGATTCTACGCTCAGTTACTTGCGGATCACGAATAACAACTTATCGATGCCTGCTCATATAGCGAGAGCGGCGCCCTTCAACCGTGCGAGGGCGGCGCCTCCAAAGCGGTGCCCTTCGAACGTGAGCGATGATTATGTACCAGCAACCTCGGACCTCGAGCTCCTGAGATCACGGATCACGTCAGTTGGATTAGTGGGGTATACCCACGACACTGGCACAACACCATGAAATAAGACAAGGCAAATCAGCGAGCATCAATTATCACCTTCCTCAAGGGCTCCTCGGATGATGACTCAACTCTCCATTCCCGAAAGTCACCACAAAGTCTGGTTCATTACAGGCGCGTCGTCTGGGTTCGGCCGGCGTCTCGTCCTCTCTGCACTGGCCCGGGGCGACTTCGTGATTGCCACGCTCCGGTCACTGCGAAAGGTGCCAGGGGACTTGCCCAGGTCGAACCGGCTTCACCTCATGGAACTCGATGTAACGGAGGGCCCACATGAGCTGAAGCTGAAGCTTGAGGATGCAGCGAGGGTGTGGGGCCGGATAGACGTGTGCGTGAACAGTGCGGGGGTGATGCTTCCTGCCTTGGTGGAAGAAGCTGGGTGAGCTCCTCGACAATCTGTTTGCGAAGATTTGCGCTAACTGTGGGCTCAGGTCATCTCAGCTGCGTGAGCAGTTCCGCATCAATGTGTTTGGCATGATGGATATTGTCACCGCCGTGCTGCCTCATATGCGCGCACAGCGATCTGGGACCCTCGTTTTAATCGGGAGTCGTTCGAGTTGGAGACCTGAGGTAGAAGGAACCAGTGAGCGTAAATGCTTCTCTTGCACTGGCAAGCATCTAAGCCATTTCCACAGGCCTATACTGCCAATCAAAAGCTGCCATTCGATGCCTTGGAGAGACGCTGGCCGTCGAACTGGTGCCATTCGGTGTCAAAGTCCTGATTGTTGAGCCCGGTATGCCCTGCCGCCTGCCCGTTTCCTAGAGAGATATGCTCATTTTCAAACCAGGTGCTTTCCGGACGGAAGGAATGCTGACGGCGCCCTTCTACAAAGCCAACCCCATCCCGGACTACGACCGCATGCGCAAGGAGACCGAGGAGGACATGAAGGCCGTTCCGGGGAACCAACCTGGCGACCCGGCGAAGGCGATGGAGGTACTGGTGGACGTCGTGAGAGGTGAGGGCGTTGCCAAAGGCCGCCCTATGCCTTTGTACTTGCCGCTAGGCACAGATGCAGAAGCGGCTATCCGCGGCAAGTGCGCAACGATGACCGCGGTCTTGGATGAGTGGCAAGATGTGATACGGAGCACGGACATCACCGAAGACGGCGAGTAGAGTGCATTGGTTTGCTCACAATATTTAATTCTAATACTTATGAAAATCCCCGGCTATGAAGCCTTGTTACATTGGCGTATCTAGAACAACAAACATATATAAGCAAAGTGGTACAATAATCACGTAACTGGTTATGAGAGCTCCGAGACCGCTCAAGGAGACTGTGCAATTGAGGTAGACAGTGAGTGTGACCTCGCTGCTCAAGGTGGATCTGGAGGCCCTCGAGCAGTCAAAGCTCAATGGGCTCATCATCTCTTGCCCAACTCCCAATGATGCCTTCGTTCAGTACTGGGTGAACTAATTGGGCTGGGTCTTGAGATTGTCGAGTTTGCGTGAGGGCATTGCTGGTCGATGATTGTTTCTGGTAAACAGTATCAAGGGTAAATATCGTTTAGGCGAGTGCCATCGACGAGTCGATGATGGGGCCGCAAATGTGAGCACCCAGCTTTGTAGTCGTCAGCTTGGTACTTCCACCTTTTGAGGGCAGTACCGGATTGTACGCGCTGCTCAATTGCAGCGGCATGGTCTCCGATATATATCCGGCTGCGCAAGGACGCTCTCCAGATGAAAAGCCTTCAGCTGGTAATGGAGTCTGGACGCGGAAGTCGAAGCAGAAGCGGACCTCTCCCCGCCTGCCCTCGCCTGCCGATACTTATGAAGAGTGAACGAGGAGCTCGGCAAGAATTCGAAGGTATTTTTATTCGGAGAAATTGATCGAAGTGCCTCGGAGCCTCGGAGATCTTACGCCAGCATGCCAGATCTTTGCAGACAATTGGGTGGTCATTTCAGCCAGACAACCTGCGGTACAGCGAGCTCGAGAACATATTTCAGCCGCCGAAATGGCGGAAATGACCTCCAGGGGGAGCCCAGCTAGATAGGTGATGTCCACTGATGAATTCAGATATCAATATGCAGTGAGACAGATGAGTCTTGTCCAATGTCCGCCTACTTAGCTTGGTGCTGCTTGGTGGTTGCGCAGCGAATGAGTTGGCAAATAACAAGTCCGATCGTTCTGATTCGTGGGCAAACGTTTACAAATGACGCGGCCACGGCTTCCCTGAAACCACCACCAAATCAAACAACATTTAAGTCCGATAGCCAGCGTCCCTACTTAACGTATATTATGAAACCCTCAAGTCTCAAGCTTGGCCGCTTACGAGGTTCAGTATGGACGACTTTGATGTTGTGGTGATAGGCGCAGGTATGTGGGCATCTCAGTCTCGCGAAACGACCTCTTGACACAGACCCCAATAGGTATATATGGGATTGCATTTGCTCGGTTCTACCTCGAAGTCCACCCAGAATGTCGTTTAATCATCCTCGATAAAGAGAAGAGTCTCGGTGGAGTATGGTGCGCTGGTGAGTTTCATGTTACATAGTCTGTATTCACCCCAGTGCACATCCTTACTAGTACTGTCATCCTGCCTTCCAGCTCGAAGCTTTCCTACCTTTCGCTCGCAAATTAGTACTGGGCTCGTCGGGTTTGCAGACGCGCCGATCAAACCTCCTGCGGACCTTTACCATGACTTTGTCGACGCCAGCTGTATCCTTGAGTACCTAGAAAGCTACTGCGACGCTCACTCTTACAATGGCAAAACCATTCTGGAGCGCATGGTGTTCAGTTTCACAGTCGATAAAGTTGACAAGAGTTCCGGCCAATGGTACATTCATGGGCGTAGTGCTGAACAGGATGGCGAAACCGTGTTTCGCTCAATGAAACTCGTGGTGGCCACTGGGCCGTATTCAACTCCCAATATGCCTTCTTTCCCTGGCCAAGCAGACTTCAATGGGCCCATTATTCACCAGAAGGATTTTGGTTCCTCCGAAGTGTTGCCTTCTCCAAATATCCAGCATGTCACTGTATTGGGAGCAGGCAAATCAGCCGTCGACATGGTATACGCATCCGCAAAAGCAGGTGCATTTTGTCATTCTCTGTTCTTTCCAGTTCCCTATACTGAGCTTGAATAGGTAAAACGACTTCTTGGGTTATCAACAAGTCTGGGACAGGGCCTCCCAGCTTGACGGTTTCCAAGCCAAACAAGCATTTTAAAAATGCGTCTGAACCAGGATCTACGCGGATTTTAGGATACCTCGGGCTATCGTACTACACCTCTGACAACTGGTGCACTTGGTTCTTGTACCGAACCCGTCTAGGTCGATGGTTAACTAGTTTGGTGTGGAAAGCAGCGACAGCTGGGCCTCGCAAGATCTTTGACAGCGGGATCGAGGCTGGTCCGACTTTCCAGCATTTGAGACCTACGCTAGAGTGAGTCTCCTTCGCACATGTACTCTTCTGTTCGCTGATGTTTAAGTAGCATATTTTGGGGCGCTGGAAATGTCGGTCTCATTCAATTCCCTGACTTCTGGGAAACTGTCGCCAAGAATGTCACCATTCACCGCGCAGATGTCACTCTCCTATCCCAAAAGTCTGTTCATCTGTCCGACGGTACTGAGATCCATGCAGATACTCTTTGCTGCGGGACAGGATGGAAACCCTCGAACAACACTATCTTTACCATCCCACAACTCGTCTCCCTCGGACTTCCCCATCCCCTGGAAGATGATCCACCGCAAGAGCGCGCTCTCTGGTCGGAGCTCATGGAACAAAGCCTTCCAGAAATTCTGCACAAATTCCCTATCCTAGCCAATCCCCCTTATCCAGCGAAGGAACAGCGAGTTACACCCTATCGCCTGTGGAACCACATGGCTCCCGTAGAAGAGGCAGCCTCGACTAATCATACGATCGTCATACTGGGGCATATCACGGTACCTAACGGTTTTAGACCAGCGGATGTGCAGGCGATATGGGCCACGGCGTACCTAGATAACGCTCTCCCCGTCCCGTCCTTGGAAGACACGCGGCGGAAGGTGGCGAAGAGGCTAGTGTGGAACCAGAGACGGTACATCAAGGGCGGGGCGCTGGGTAATGGCTTGTTATTTGATGGGATGATGTACACCGACCATCTGTTGAACGAGGTCGGATTAAAGAGTCATCTGGGAAAGGGGTGGTGGGCGCGAATGTTTGGTTGTGCGTATGCAGAGGATTTGAAGGGATGTAAGGATGAGTATCTCGCCAAGTTTCATGGCAGGCAAAATGCGCGATGATTGGCAGTTGTGCGAGATGCTGGGCATGTTTTGTGTTCACCGTCAAGACCAAACACGAGGAGTGGATATCATTCGTAGAGCAGCTATACTTTCGTTCGCTTGATGCACTGTAGCATAACTTGCGGACGCGTTGCCTTCATTTGTTCCTCGACTATTCAGACGGGTCATTAGATGGGTCATTAGATATAGAATAGATAGGCAGCAATACATATAATGACTTCACGAGGGATGCCATACTGGTAACGAAGATGAGCGGCTAAGGTAGATAAATACTTGGCGAGCGAGGATTGAATGATACACAGTAGGGTAAAAATCGGGGCACACGAACTAGCCCAATATGCGGTAATCATGGATGCACGCCTGTAGCCCGAGCCGATTGAGATATCACTTGTTCCTGCTTGCAAGGAGGAGGCGCGACTGTGTCTGAGAGCTGGTTCAGTTGCGCATAGGGTGTGCTTTCGGTGGACACCCACCTTTCGCCTCGCGCTTCGCTGAACGATGGGAAGTTATCTCAACCTTAACTAGAGGTTGCTGGTTGAGATGGTGGTGACAGTAATAGCCACGCTCAGCCTCCTCCTCAGACTTGGCCTTTCTGCTAAGCTTGCAGCGCGATTTGGTGGAAGCCGCTGTTCCATTGCATCGCATGTACAGGTTCGACTGCTTGGCACCTGAATGATGGTGGCAGAGCCAAACTCGGGACTCGTCATCCAACGATGCCATCTTGGTCTTGCCGCATCGAAGTTGTTTCGCGGTGGTCCCGCTGCATTGCCGAATGGTGCGAGGGGGTACGATATCAGCGTCTTTCGAGGGGCACCACTTGCTCTGTGTATGTATGTATTGATTAGCAGTGTTGCGAGTACGAAAAGCACAAGACAGACCTCGGGTGATCTCCGCTCGTAGAGTCCATTACGATCGTCTGCGCGGTCGCTTGAGACACTGGACTGAATATTTTAGGTCTTAGTTAGTGGATAGCACGATCGACCAAAACGATAAGTGGGCGTACTGTGATTGACTTCGTATCCTCAGTTTCATCCCCAAAGTCTTCCGAGGAGCTAGCTTCGCTCTATAACGGATGTTGGTTAGTAGCAGTGTGCTCATAAGAGCAAGGGACGTGCCTTGGGTGATTTCCACTCATCACTTCCCTGCTCGATGTATTTCAAGGATCCAGCCTTGCTCTGTATAATGCCAGTCTCGGTTAGGCATATACCAGATCAGGAATGGAATGGATATGCCTCGAGTGATCTCGATTCCTCAGCTTCCGCCTCGAAGTCATGGGATCTCTCCGAGAGACTTTCTATCGCTGAGATGTAGATGCTTGGAGACCGCATTATGAAAGACTAATGGGTGTCTTGAGGTAGGTAGCCTTTCCTAGCGATTTGACGGTTGACGGGGAAGATTATCTATCGGCCGAGACATTTTGTATCAAGGGGACATGTCTGCGGCTGTACTGCGATTCCCTTTCTCGAAATAAGTGTCGAGTAGCATTTTCCTCAGGTGGGGAGAAGCGGTGAGATCTTTGATGGGAGCCAATCTTGTGCATGTATAGCATGTAGCTCAAGGCCTGCACTGCATCGAGGAGTCACGAGTGGCAAGCTAAAAGCGTAAAGTGGATAGTCTGGAGGCGGACTATACGAGATTTCAGGCAGTGCTGTGAGAGTCGCAAGAAATACCGAAGCCAAATAAAGGTGGTGGACCGCTAACGGTGTTGCAAAGCACCGAAGATCGTCGTCGTCGACGTCGAGACGTCGATGCCCCGGTAGTATTTGGCTTCCCACTCGGAAGCAATCCGAGTTCTAGTTCTGTGTACTACTCAAGTACAGTGGGGCATAGTACTTGTGCACACCTTTCACTCAGGTTATGTTATTATGGAAGTATGGGTTGGAGCTATGACTATTTCACTCTCCCGGCCAATTTTCATAGACATAATTAGACATAGCATAAATGACATAGGACAAGAAGTTGACGGCGTGTAGTATAGTAGTCAATAGTAGCTTCAGATAGCGAGGAAGAGGGATGATGAAATGAGAGTTTCTGCGATGCCATGTATGTACACCCTTAATAAAGAGCACACGAATGCCGAGTCAGAGCTGACCCAGCGACTATCTGCTCTTGCTTGTGAAGGGAGAAAGCACTTGTATCTGTGCCACTGATGCTGGTTCAGGTGTGTATATTTGATGCGATGCTGAGGCACTCACATTAGGCCTCGCGCTTCACTGAGCGGCGGGAAGTCCTCTCCACTTTAACTGGAGCCTGCTGGTTGCGATGATGATGACAATAGTGGCCGCGCTCAGCTTCCTCCACAGACTTCGCCATCTTCCCCAGCTTGCAGCGCGACTTGGTGGAGACAGCCGTCCCTTTGCATTGCATGTACAGGTCCGAAGGCCTAGCGTCCGAATGAAAGTGGCAGAACCAAACGCGAGAGACATCGCCCTTCGACGCTTTCTTGCCGTTGCCGCATGGCAGTCCCTTTGCGTTGGTTCCGCCGCATGGTCGACGGGTGCCGATTGCTACAGTATTCGTTTCTTTCAAGTAGTCAGTTTCCCTCTATGACAATGATGTAAATATTGGTGAGACACGTCGCGATTCGCCAAAGCGACAGACTTACCTTGAGAATTATCAATTCATTTAGGATGCCTACCAAGTCGGGGTTCTCTTCAATGAGATGTTGTAGGGCTGAAAGATGGCCGCCTGAAGCATGGGTCCTTGGAAGTTGAGTCATCAGGGCGAGTGGTGTCTGTCGTAGGCTGCTTGATCTCGACTTGGCGGGCAAGGGAATTTGATAATGTTGGCACGAGAGGTATTTGTACCGAGGGGGGCACCTCGTGGCTGTACAATTTCCACAATCAGGGTCACCCAGGGTAACAATGAAGCTTCATTTGAAGTCAAATCCGATCTGCCCTGGCGATACTACGACAAGATAGGATTGGACGATACTGGGGATGTCGGACAAAAGCAGCGAGAGTAGTGAACTGGTGACGGAACCCAAGTCAAGCACAGCCTGTAATTCAAGGTTGGCAATGCAGATGAAGAACTGGGGCAACTTGCCGCGCGTAGTAGTTAAGGATATCTACACTTCCAGCTAGCCTCGTGGCAGATACTGACAGTGTATAATAGAGATGCGAGAAGAGACGTGAAAGGGTGCCTGTTGTTATGTCTTGATGTATTGCTCGACTTGAAAGGATATTCAATTCTGAGGTACTGTGTGACGCCGTGACCCAGTTGCTGTGTTATTCGACTGCTACCAGAGATCTATGAGTGTGCAGTTCGTATGACAGAGCGTCTTCATGCTGGAGGGATTACAATAGATCTAAATGCTGTGGAGGAAGGAACATGGTGAAAATCATGGTCGTTTGGGCACGTGAATCGGAAAAGTGACAGCTTCGGAAGCGATACCGAATCCCGACTTTTTATCTTCAACTTCTACATCCCCTCCCCCACGAGCTCTTAATGGCAGTGCCCAAATTTTAATTTCCTGGTCTGAAGCAACCGACGCACTCCTACTTCAGCGAGGAGCAAGAAAGACAATTCAAAGCGCTCATAGCTTCAACGAAAAAGCAGATCCAGGCGGATAGCGTGATCGTCGCGGAGTTCCCCTCACCAATGTTCAACCCTGATGACCCCCAGATTGGGAGTGACGCCGACCTGCCCTCCCCGCGCGCGATGAGAAAGAGAAAACATCGCCCGTACTCAGTATGGTCGTTGAAGCGGACTCAAACAAAGCGGTAGCGTCGGCAGTGAGGCCGGCTCCCGACTTTCGACCTCGCTCGTCGTCGGTCAGATCCTATACAACTGCGCCCTCGCAAGATTACAGGTAGCCATAGCTCGGCGTTTGGCTATCGTAATTGCGAGATACATCATTGAAAGTACAATACTCTGCAATACCCCGCAATACTCATGATCACCAGCGATATCCTTCTCACACTCTGGGCCAACGCAGCGGACACGTATGGCGTACATGCTTAATATGCTTGCGGACTTGGAAACAACATTACAAGTAAGCCTGCTGATCTACATGTACTGATATATTTTTTGACATTAGAACCATTGCAGCGCGAGGAGGCCTAGGCTTGATCATGATCCTTGCTGGCATTGAAAATTCGCACTAATGCTCTTCAGAAGCTCAACCATCATGATAGATTTGGGCGGGCATGTACAATAGCCCTTGGTAATCGCCACCTTGACCGGGACCACGTGCCCGACCAGGCCCTACCTCACGCATTGATCTAAAATAATGTTTCGCGGGTGCGGTCGCGCTGGTGACCGAATTGTTTATGGCATGGGGACGAAGCACGGGCGCATGAATCTACGCACTCGACTACATTCTAGTATTTGCCCACATTGCACGATGCTCACATGCGAGGATAAGTACATGGCGCACGGGGGGATTCTAATCCCGGAGGCTCATATTTAGATCTCAGCGGGCATGATCGTTACCCGGTGCCCACTTGCATGCGGCACACTGAGCTTCAGTAACATTCAATGGCCTTGATTTATTTCGCGTAAATTTCTGTCTTAATTGCCTGGTCAACATCGTAGGGCCTAGTGACGCTGAAGAACTCGCTAGCCGCGATGACGGGCCTTCAAAGTAAGTACTGGTGATTGCCAAAGCGGAATCTCAATATTAATATGCAGACCAAAAATGTAGATGATATTGTCAATTGCAAATTCATCACGTAATAACAGTGCCATCACCTTCTGCAGTGTGCTTGGCAATTTTGCGGGCCCACAACCCCCTCTTCACGATTCCCAACTCGACGACGCCAAAGCAACGACCGGATCGCATGCGATGTTGTCAGGTGCTATCAAGGACCATAATTAGAATATAGGGCCTACACACGGCATCACCATGTCGATCACTCTCCAGCATCTTTCGCGATGGGCTCTAGCTTCTAATGCTCGGGCAAAATGAGTGACAAATTTACTAGCAGCATCGTGCTGCGGGTATGCCGCGCATGGTATGTCAGTCCCTCGACACTATAAAGTCTGAGGCAATCTCTCCGTCTCTTCCCCCCTCCCAATCAGCCTCACCTCTCAACGGTTTTCATCTCGCCACAGATAGTCGAACGCTCTCAAACACAATGTTCCCTTCATCAGCACTCCTGTCATTCGCTCTTGTAGCCATCTCCTCTGTCGCCGCTACTCCTATCCAGCGCGACACCGGCAAGTTCTCCCTCGCATTCGCCGCCAGGGTCAATGTCACTGGCTCCCAAAACATTGCGGAGCACGACCGCGCCCGTGCTGCCGCCTTACGCCAGAACGCCCAGTCAGGAAACGCGAAGCGCCAGACTGTCAGCGTTGACAACACCGCAGTCACATACACTGCCTCTGTTGGTGTTGGCAGCCCCGCCACCCAATGTACGTCCTTACACCATCCTCTAAGCGTTATCTATGGCTCACTAATTTAACGTGCAGACACCCTGTTGATCGACACCGGCTCATCCAACACCTGGGTTGGTGCCGAGACAGCGTACACCGCGACCAGCTCCTCCTCGGATACCGGAAACACTGTTGTACGTCTCATTTTTTTTTTTTTTTTTTGAAATCAATGTTTAACCTCCAAGGGTTCGGGCTGAACTATGGTAGAGGGTAGACTACTTTTATATGTAACTCTATTGTTGACTCTGTTGTCCTTCATTGACGCGTACCCGTGAAGAGGCGCTACGAATTTGCCTTTGTGGGGCGGGTGATGTATGTACGTTATCAGTATAGTAATATATGAAGTATGTGCGCGCTCGCGTATGCGGATTAGATGTAAAGTAAGTATGGTCTAGACAGAGTGCGTGAGAGGAGAGAAAGGGAAAGTCGAATGGGGGCTTCTGCACGTGCACTTTCACATCGTGGCTATTACTTCTTGTCGTTCTTCTTCGTCTTCTTCACCGGCTCAGGGACCTCCATCGTCCCAAAGTTGTCTCCAAATCTGCCGGTCTTCCCCACGAATTTCATGAGAGGCTTGAGGGCGTTGGGATGGGAGAGCAGTGTGCGAAGGCATCTCGATTCCGCCCCCAGTGAGTACATCATCTCATTTCGCAGTCTGTGTGTCGCAGGGCAGTCTAGGAGGTAGTGCCGGACCGTTTCGTGGGCAAGGTTGCAGCCTGTACAAATTGGTGAGTCTTTTGCTTTTATTCTGTGAAGGTGTTTGTTGAGCGGCGCATGGCCTGAACGTAGCTGGATATATAGCGCGGCTTGTCCTTTCGTGATCTCTGCCTGTGCCTTCCGGAATTTCGTGGATGGCATGGATGGGTCAACTCGCTCCAGCATCGCCCATTGCTTCGAACTTCTCAGGATCTCAGCTGCTCTGGCTTTCAGCCGTTTTATAGTCGCCATCTCTACCGCTGACTTATTCCATTTGAGGGTTTCGCGCAGGGCCTCGGGGAGGTCGGCCCTGGGGGAGTCGCGGGTTCCACTCGAGGCGAGTTTCGCTTGCTCGTCGGCCTTCTCGTTGCCCAGCACGTCTTTGTGGGCCGCAATCCAGCGGAACGTTATTTTCATGTTGGGGTGCTTGGCCATGACTTCGAGGTAGAGGTTATGGATGGCGTCCGTCAGTTGGTGGCCCGGAACTGGGATGTTGGACGAAAGGGCCAGTAGAGAGGCCTGATTGTCAACGTAGATTGACGCCTTCGTAAGGCCCTCGCTACCCGCTTCTGTTGTGAGCAATAGTTGGAGAGCCATGAGCTCTCCGCTTAGTTCCCCCACATACACAGTCTGCTGATCCTCGGTTCCCAGGTACCTTCTCAGTGTCCGGATTGCTGGGAGGCCATGGCCGCGCCATCTGAACATGACGGCAGCAGCTCCAATCCGACCCTCAAGGCCTGAGCCATCCGAGTAGATCTTGATGGGTGCGTCATCACTTGCTTCCTCCATCATTGCTTGGTCCTTGTCGCCTGCGATTCGTACCTCAATGGGACTGACCCACTGCGGGCTCTGACGCACGATATCCACTTTCTCGAGACAGTCAGGGTTTATCTCTATGGCTGCAAATAGGATACTCAGCGGGGAGGTGTACGTCTCATCTCTCTTCTTAGCTGCTCTGGAGGCTCGCTCATGAAGTGGGTGCTGACTCGGTTTTGTGCCCCATCGCAGAGCTGCGCGGAAGCAAACTCGGTTAATGAGTAGCTCCATGGGGAGGAAGTCTGCGTGAGCGTCCAGCGTCACAGTAGGAGTAGATTTCATGGCTCCTGTCACAAAGATGGCCGCCATTCTCTGCACAGGGGCCAACTTTTTGGCGAAGCCTACCGAGCCT
Source organism: Athelia sp. TMB (assembly GCA_014898675.1). NCBI lineage: Eukaryota > Fungi > Basidiomycota > Agaricomycetes > Atheliales > Atheliaceae > Athelia > Athelia sp. TMB. The sequence goes on along the minus strand of JACXVL010000046.1, from coordinate 98,363 downwards.
CTCTTGCGCTTCTTGCCCGGTAGGGGTTTCTCGATGGGCTGGCACCATACTTCAGCTGCGTACAGCATCTTTGGTACAACCACTCCCGAGTACAGCTGGACGGCGACCCGACCTGGGACTCCTCTTTTCCCCTGCGAGAGTCTCTTCGCGGTGTACGTCTCATTTCAATGCTTTGACTAGCCGTGGCTGATCATTTGGTAGTCTGTCTCATACGGCAGCGGATCCTTCAGTGGCGAGGAGTATACCGACACCGTTACTCTATCCGACTCCCTTGTCATTACCGGCCAGTCCATCGGTGTCGCCTCGAGCGCCACAGGCTTCAGCGGTGTTGACGGCATTCTTGGCATCGGCCCCGTAGCCTTGACCTCTGGCACAGTCTCCAACACGGACACTGTACCCACCGTGACCGACAACCTGTACTCTGCCGGCACAATCAACACTGAGGTCATTGGCATCTACTACGTCCCTGCTGCTGAGTCCGACGCCACTGGTACCCTCGACTTCGGTGCCACTGACGACTCGCAGTACACGGGCGACATCACCTACACCCCCGTCACCAGCACCAGCCCCGCCAGCGGGTACTGGGGCATCGACCAGTCCATCTCCTACGGCGGCAGCACTATCCTGGAAAGCACCGCCGGCATCGTCGACACCGGCACAACCCTCCTCCTCTTGGCCAGCGACGCATTCTCCAAGTACGAGAAGGCCACCGGCGGCACTCTTGACTCCACCACCGGTCTCCTGAAGATCACCTCGAGCCAGTACTCCGCACTCTCTGACCTGGACTTCAATATCGGTGGCACCACTTTCACACTCAATGCAAACGCGCAGATCTGGCCGCGTAGCTTGAACAGCCAGATTGGCGGCGAAAGCGGCAGCATCTACCTCATCGCGTCCGACATTGGGACCAACAGCGGCACCGGCCTCGATTTCATCAACGGCTACGCGTTCCTGTGCGTCTTTTTGCTGTTGAATTTCCTGCTATCGCTAATTGGCCTTTCAGCGAGCGCTTCTACTCCGTTTTCGATACCACCAACTCCCAAGTTGGATTCGCCACCACTCAATATACCACCTCGACCTCAAACTAGACGGGCGAGCATTTCTGGCATTCTGGGCATATCTTTATTGCATCATTATTGTATATTCTGGCACTCTGTTGTGAATTTTTTGGACTTTCGCCCGCTATAAACCCTACAGGCGCAAAGACTCACGCGTCGCTTGCCGAGTCGGAATTGAACTTACGCATAGGGCTAGTTGCGGATCGTGGACGGTCATTTAAACAATGTATCATTCAGGGAGCATCCCGGACCTCCGCCCAGAGCTTGATGAATAGATACATTCGCACAAGTCAGCGGGAACAGATCTTAGATACAAGTAATTCCAAGCTGGACGTCACTGTCTAGCATTGTGTGTCATGAGGGTTGCTCTGGAACCACGAGTCTCCGCATGGTCGGGATGGATCGAGAGCGGAGGGAAGGCACCAGCTATTGAAAGCTGGGATAGCGCTAACCGTTTATTCTCAAATGGACAAATTCGTCCAGTGTGGCGAGGTGAATTCGAGAATGTGGCTGAGCATTGGTCCCGATTGTCATCCGCTTTCTTCCTCGATCCACTGTGTAATGTTAGAGTGTCTTACTATCCACTGGCCCTTCAACACTCTGTAACTCGAGCTCACCGTGTTCGCCATAAGTGTGGTGCCTGTGATCCTCGGTTTCCACTCCCGACTTTTTCTCGAAGCATAATGCATCACCCCCGACATTTGCTAACCGTGGAAGCCCTTTTGCCTGATTTGATGATCTTCTTCTCAAGGACACTTCGCTTCCCAAAATCTATGCGCTACTGTGCAACCCTTCTCCAACTCCGTCCTCGAGGTGCGATGGCCGTACAAAATACAAGGTGAGAGTGACGATATTATTCACGGGCTGAAACACTGACCAAACCAGACCAACGGAATAACTTCATACTCCAAAGGATACTCGATTGTGTGTGAACAGGAAGACTTGGAGAGACCGCGTGGTTCGGCTTTGTTCTTCACCTTCTATCGGTTAAAACTCAATCAACCTCGCTGATCTCTATTGCATAACCCGCTGGGCGAGTACGCTACTGCAAATTGATTAAGGATTCTGTTTGAGCTAGATCAAAGGGCTAGATTTGACTTGCGAGATAGCCTTTCGTGATTTCGAAATTCTATGAGGACTTTCATGGGAGGTAGCTCTACGACCCCATAAATATTTCTTCTAGTCTGTTGGAGGACGCGAAGACCGCTTTCATAGAAGCTACGGGCCCTGGATCTTGGCCAGAGTCTGATTTTCTTGCTTCCTGCTGTGCAAAAGGAGATCCCGACTGTCGGTCCGCAGGCGGTTGAGGATACCCAGAAGGATGACTGTTTCAGCTTTGTTCCCGATTCGAAAGTGAGGAATTTGAGGGAGCCGGTGCGCTTGCGATTTGACGCGGCGGTGACGGGCCAGAGCATAAAAGGCATCCTCAGCTTTTGGTCTTTCACCATCATGCCGTCGATGCTCTCCCTCCCAAGTCCCCCTCCACAGGTTCGTTCACCTGTAATGTCTGATCTACCGAATACTCACTATCATTGAAGCATGCCCAGATCCTCGTGATGGGGGGTGGGCCTGCCGGAAGCTACGCAGCTGCAGCTCTTGCACGAGAAGGATATGATGTTGCGCTTTTCGAGGCTTCAAAGTTTCCAAGGTGGGTGTTTTGGATGCTTCTTCTTGTGGACTCAGCAGTGTGAACCGTGTGGTGCATCGGCGAAATTTGCGCTATGCCCGGCCTCTCTTCCCGTCGCGCTGACCGGCAGCCCACCTTTTGTCCCATATTTCCCCGTCTATCTACATCCGACTTACCACTCCCTCGCAACAGATATCACGTCGGAGAGAGTCTCATCCCGTCCGTCCGTCATTACATGCGATTCATCGGCGCTGAAGAAAAGCTAGCCAATCATGGCTTCATCCGCAAGGTGAGCTCATTTGAACTCGATATACGTTCATGGCTCATGGCACACAGCCCGGGTCTGCAATCAAGTTTACTCAGTACAAAGGCGAAGGCTGTACGTCTCAATATTTTGGGCTCCGTGATACAGCAATAACCCTACTTTCAGACACGGATTTCGTCGCAATGGGCCAAAATAACAATGCTTGGAATGTGGTGAGCCTGCACATCGTAGCTGTATGCGTCAATTGTATTTTACTCACTTCTCCTTGCAGGTTCGCTCAGAGTTCGACGAACTGCTGCTAAATCATGCTCGCTCTTGTGGGGTCAAAGTGACCGAGCTCACGCGAGTCAAATCGCTCGCGTTCTCTGACGCGGACCCCTCAAGACCCATATCTGCGACCTGGATTTATAATACCTCAGACTCTTCATCGTCCCAGTCGGAGCCCGACGCCAGTGCCACATCCTCGCCGAGACCAACTCCACCCCAAAACTCCGAATGCCCGGCAGGATCCATCACCGGTACCACTACCTTCGACTACGTTATCGACGCCACGGGCCGAGCGGGAATCATGTCAACTCAGTACCTCAAGAACAGGCGTTTTAACGCTTCACTCAAGAATATCGCATTGTGGGGTTACTGGAAAGATGTTGGCACGTATGGAGCTGGCACCGCGAGGGAGGGGGCCCCTTGGTTTGAAGCTCTAACAGGCAAGTCTGCAGCGCAATCTCTGCCACTTATAATACTAACTGCAATTCAATATTGCAGATGAATCCGGATGGGCGTGGTTCATACCTCTCCATGATGGCACGACCTCCGTCGGTATCGTAATGAACCAAAAGGCGTACAATGCGAACAAGCCAAATCCGACTCCAGAAAATCCCTTCCCGTCCCTCGCAGCTCGTTACCGCTCGTACTTGCCTCTCGCTCCCGGAGTACTAGAACTAATTGGCGATGGTGTGCTCACGACGAAACCCGTGAGCCCGCCTAACAGCCCTTGTGGTCCGAGCGAGAAGGAGTTCAAGTCGAATGACTCGCTAGTCAAGTGTGCTTCGGACTTTAGTTACTCTGCGGACCGGTACGCTGGAAATGGATATCGGATTATCGGTGACGCTGGATGTAAGTGGCTCATATCCGTTACTCTCGATGCGTCCCTGAGCCGTTTTGTGCAGCCTTTATAGACCCGTTCTTCTCATCTGGCGTCCACCTTGCTCTCACATCTGCCCTTTCCGCTGCCTCTACGATATCTGCAGTGCTGCGCGGCGACTGCACAGAAGCTGAAGCGACGGAATGGCACTCTCTTCGTGTTGCCATGAGCTACACCAGGTTCGTACTGCGTCTGAGCTCCTGTGGATCCATTGTTTACTATGTCCTTCACATTTAGATTCCAGGTTGTTGTGCTCAGCGCTTACAAGCAGATATGCGCACAGGAATCTAACGTGCTCTCCGATATCGACGAGGAGAACTATGATCGCGCGCTCCGTTTTCTTCGACCAGGTTAGTCTAATCATGGCGCAGATTCCAATATCATGCTGATACGCAAATCACAGTCGTGCAAGGATCTTCGGATATGGGTGCGCGGCTATCAGAAAATGAGCTCCAGAAATCACTGGACTTCTGCGTGAAGCTCTTCGATCCCACCTCTCCCGAACAACACGAACGCGTCGCACTTGAATTGCCGAAGGAGATGATGGACGTCAATTCCCCCATCGTCCACCCCAAGTTACTCGAACAAATTTTGAAATTCCAGCAAAGGGCTGGGCCTTCTCGACCGGCTGAAGGTCAAGGCCTTCCTACGATTCTCGACGAGGAATTTGGTCAACTATCTCTTGCCAAGGATACCAGGACACCTCCGCGAGCTACCCCACCCGTGCGTGCACACGACAGGCGACGCAGTGACTCAGATGCGGAGAGGTTCATGGTGGTCAACAAGATCAACGCACGCCGGGTGGTTCAGTCGGAGTATACGATCAATAATTTCGAGGTGGAGGAGGTAAACGGACTGGTGGTGCGCCTGCACCAAGGGAATCTGGGATTAATGAAGGCAAAGAAGATAGACCAGTAAACCTGCTATGAGGGGACTTGGAGCATTGGACTCACACTTACTTCGGAATACCCGCTCGTTGATATCGTTATCTGTATGCGCTCTTGTGTTTTCTCGTACTTTGGAGGCTATTACTACGGAACTGGAGATACGTATTTCTGTCGAATAACATTATGATCTACCCAACGCGTCGTAGTCTTGACATGTCAACGAGAAACCGAATTAGAGCTGTCGCTTCAAGTCAAGTGTTTCGAGAAGCGTCCAAGCAGCTGTTCTAGCCAGTTGTCCATCTTCTGGTTTTGAGTTCCACAAGACAAGCTCTTACTTGCCTATCGAGGTTAACACTGGTCCAAATGGCAGCACACATATATAATCCCTCTGCCCATCGCTTCCCAACATCCCCACTTCGTTTCCCAACCATCCCACACCATGGTCTACTATCGAGGAGGCCGCAGTCAGCGGCCCTGCAAGTATTTCGTATCAGCGTAGGGTTCTGTTTCTGACCAGTGTATCTTGCGTATAGACAAGAGTAAGAGCGCATGGAACGACAAGCGACCGACCAGAGCCTCGATGCGCGAGGACCTGGGACTCGACGACGAGAAATCCGAGCGGGTACGACACCGCCTGCGCAGAATGCTCGACGACCACTTCGACTGGCAAAAGCCTGTGTCGGCGCAGACCAAAGCGGCCCAGGAGGCGGTCGAGGCCGATGTAAGTGGATAGTCTCTTGCTTATCAGTGCACGAATAACCGTCGGTGCAGATGCGAAGGGTTCTCCCGCGCGAGGTGCTGACGCCCCCGAGGATGAAAGTGATGTGGGCGTATATGCGGCAGTACTTCAGCAACACGCATTGCTATATAAAGAAGACCATGAATGCGAAGAGCGCCGGAGCGTCGGAGAGCAGATCGAGGGCGTCAACAACCACTCGGAGGGCCGTGGAGTATGATTACGAGTACGACGACGACAAGGACTCGGATGTCGATCAGCTCATGGATGACGAGGCGAGTGATCTTGTTCTTGAGTTCTGGCGGATCCTGACAAATAATAGCCACCCGCCAAACCTGCTCCTCGCCACGCCACTGCTCCCCGTCGGGCTAATACTCCAAGCCAGGCAAGTTGCAGCACCATGTGTGGCACCATCGACGAAATGCAGCGCCCCGCGGAGCCGAGCGCGAACCTGATGGCGGATGCGGACTTTGTGGGCGAGCTCCTGAAGGCCCATCGCGACCTCAGCGAGAAACACAGGGATCTGAGTGACATGATCACGGAGATTCTGCAGGAGAGGGTGAGGAGTATTGCAAAGAAGTGATGTTTCTATGGTTTGGGGTTTGTGGGCCGATTGTTGAGCGCTGGCTGGATGCCGAAATGTACAGATGTATCTTTTGTATGAGATTGCGATTCAGATTCAGAAGCACTGTCCAACTCCGGTGAGCGAAGTGGGGCAACATAAGTCGAAGGTCTTACTTGGGGTTTGTGGATCAGAGTCGGGGTGTATTCATTAAGCAAGTCGTGATCATGTATAGTCTAAAGGATACCTCTATGTGCAAGCTCTAATCCCATTTCACCTTCTTCGCGTACTCTCTTATATCAGAGACGAAGCTGTCCTCGATCTCGTCCCCGACGCCCGCCGCGACCTTGAGAATGATCTCGCTGAGCGCAGTCGAGCCGAGAATATCGACGTGGTCGCTCGTGTTCGCACCACCGCGAGGCATGTTCGGGACGGGCCTATGCGGCAGCTGCGCGCGCTCCACTCAGCACAGCATACAAGGGACAACGACTGAGCTTACCTCGACCGTGGTGACCGGAATCCCCGCCGGGTTCCACCGCGGGCGCTTCCACCCCTCCACGCACATCGCGCCGAGGCTCAGCAGGCTGACCGTGCCGTCGCCCTCGCCGAACTTGACGCCGTTGCGCACCTTGGGCAGCGTGCCGTCGTCCGTGTACTCCGCGTCGATCCAGCTGTTGCGCGCAAGCGGCAGGTCGAGGCTGGGCGAGGTGCAGTTCGTGTCGGCAGCCGCACACACGGGTGACGAGGCCTCGGCGAGGTTGTCGTCGAACTGGTTCGGGCCGCGCGTGTACCTGCATCGCGTCAGCGCAGATCACGGATAACGCGAGTGTTGGACGAACCAGTACGAGCGCTGCGATGTATGCTGCTGGTTAGCCTGGAAGATCGACACGAGAGACGTTTGGACTGACCTCCGTTTCCTTCCCGTGGCCGTAGACGCAGTAGAACTTCATCGACGGGGCATGCGGCAGCCTGCGTCCGTTAGCGCCCTCCCCAATACAACCGAAACACAGAGGCCACGCACCGATGCTCGAGCGGGTTCGTCCACTTCGTGTGGTCCCCGTCATTCGCCTTCAGCGCCGCCTCATCGCGCTCGATGCCGAAGCTGTAGTTCATCGCAAGCATTTTCTGCCCCCATACGTATCAGCACCACCTCTGAAGCAGACGCGGGGAGAAGGCGTACCTGAAAGTATGCAGGCGTGTGCTGCAGGATCCACGCGCCCGCCTCCGTCGCGGTCATGTTCCGGTCGTCGAAGTCGGCCGCGGCCGCTGACGTGTTCGCGCGGAACGAGATGAGCTCGCCGTGCGTCTGCGCTGCGCCCGCGATGTCGTCCGGTGCGCCGGTTGCGTCGCCCCAAACGTCCTCGCCGCCCTGTCGCGGTATCAGTGTCTACCACGAGATAGGGAAAAGGAGGAGAGACAGGGGGCGGGGAGGGGGCGTACCTTGATCCACATGCTCGCGCTGCCCGCCCAGCTGCGGAACAGCTTCTGCCGCTCGCGGCGCGAGAAGAAGCGCTCGAGGACTGCCCGGCGTCAGCACCAGGGACACGAGAAGGAGGATATGCGCGTACCGTACGCCCCCGCGGGGTTAATCTCGACCGTGTCCTTCATCTCGCCGGAGAGGAATGCGGACATCGCCTTTGCCTGTGCCCGCGTCAGATCAACGTCGCTAGATGGTAAAACTGGCTTACCACGCCCTACAGAAGCACCATCAGAATAGAACAAGAAATAGAAAGGAGCAAGAGACGCACTAGGTGTGTGCCGGCGATAGCGACGAGCGCCTCGACGTGTGCGTCGACCCATCCCGGGCCGCCGCCGCCATGCGCGGGCGATTCAACCCACTTGAAGCTGTGCATCCGTTAGCAGGGCACGCAGCGACGATTGTATGCGTACAAGTACTGCATCGCGGTCAGCGGTCACGATGGGCGGTAGAGGGCGGGGGACGCACGAGAACGACGGTGCTGCCCATCGAGTGCGCGGCGAGGACGACCTTCTTGCCCTGGCGCATCTTGAAGCCCTCGATGGTGCTCTTGAGGCGCGAGAAGTACCCATCGCGCTCCTCGAGGTTCCAGTAAGAGAGGCGCCAGTCGTACGGCGCGAGGTGCAGGTTGTTCGTGTCGTAGTTGAGCACGGCGAGGTTCTCGATGATCTTGGACCTGCAATGTCATTAGAACTTCTTCACTCTTGGCCCTCGATGAAGCTCCAACTCACCACAGCCAGTACCCCTGTATGAACGAGCTCGCGGCGTCGATGCCCTCCGCGGCGCGCACCTTCGCGTGCCCCGGGTCGAGCCCCGTGACGGGGTCGAGCATCATCGCGCTGATCCAGCGCTCCTTGTTGAACGTGACCTGCTGCACCATCGTGAGCCCGCCCCAGAGCTTCGCGCGGAAGAACGGGCGGTAGTCCGCGTGCGTGCTCCAGCTCTCGAGGCCCGTGCTCACGACGCCGGGCACGAGCACGACGGGGTGGTGCGCGGTGAGCCCGCGCGCGGCGAGCGCGTCGCCGACCTGGAACTCGCGCCCGTCGTTCGCGAGGTTCCACACCTCCGGGATCGATGCGCGCAGCTTCGCCCACTCGGTCTCGAAGAAGCCGGCGTCGAAGTTCGGGAGGGGGGGCAGGTCCAAACCTTCCAGAATGAGAGAGACGTGCGAGTGGGCGGCCTCGATGTCGGCAGGCTCAATGAGGACAAAGCCCACCAGCACGCCGACTGTGAATGTGAGTGTATATAATACGGATAAGCGGTTGGCACATACGGAGGATTCCGAGGGGGAAGAGGAAGCGCCTAGTCGCGTAGAAGCTGCGTTTCTGCTAGGAGATGAGACGATTGAGATTCGGCAGACTGGTTTACGGGCGCACCTTGACTTTGGCCTTGAGCTCGTCGACCTCGTGCTCGAGCACGGTGGTGGTGCGCTTCAGCTTGTTGCGCTCCTCATCGGTCGCTTCGGTGGATTCTGGATGATCATTAGATTTTGATTTCTTGTGCTTGCGCTTGACGGGCGCCATCCTGGAGTCAAATAGATGGATGATGGAGAATAACTGTGACAGCTGGGCTTGAGAGGATGATCGTCAGCAAAGGTGCGTGATAAACACGTGACAGCGGCAACTTCCGGGCGAGAGAGATTATCGAATTTCAATTTCTCCAAGAGCACTCACTGGCAGCGCTCAGCACGCGTAACGAACTGAAGGCTGGTGCATACTCCACTGTATTTCACAGGAGCAAGGATATCTGTCTGTTATTCATTCTCGATACAAGCACCATTGTCACCTACCAACCTGGCTCTGTCTCTGAGTGAATGGAACTGTAGGATAACCCGACTGTGGAGGTCGAATGCCTTCCACGAGCACCATCATTGGCAGTGTCTTCGGAGGCCTGGCAGTCCTATACATCATCGACGCCATTAAGCTCCACCAGCAGCATTCCAATCAAGCACGCTTGGATGGCCAATCTAAGGATACCCCCGCCCCACATTCCAGTTCGCTCGCAGACGCTGGGGATGAAGGGCTTGGCTCTTCTGCTGCGCAAATTAAGGAGCTTGAAGCACTCGCAGAAGCCGCGCAGAGTCTCGAACAGGCGAAAAGAGTAATAGCTGGCAGTCGCATGGGTCTTCTGGTGTCGCCCATTAACGGGCTGCTCGATGTCGTGAAAGCCTGCGGGGTGCGTTCTCATCTTCAGACTCAAAAATCCGCCCGGCTCACAATTGATTTGATCTCTCAGATGAATTATCAAGATAATGCGAATTTCGGGGACATTGTCGAGGCGCTGGTGGCATTGGATGGCAGGACAGATTCGGCTTTGGCACTTTGGCGTGATCTGGTCAGGTATGCAAATCTTGATTTCGTCGTGTCTTCGAACTAAAACAATCACGACAATCGTCTTACAGCCCACCCCAATGGAACCGGGGCGACATAGCCACGCTGGGGAAGTTACTAGGGAACTTGTCTATGTAAGCTTGCATCTCTTTTTTCTGCCGAAACCCTTCCTCATTGCCTCATGTCTGAAGAAGCACTAAGCGTATCTTCGCCCAAGCCCACGCGCCGATTGAGACCCCTCGCGCCGATCTTGTTGATTCCGTCCGATATGCCACTAAAGATTTTGCGGTAGGCTCCACCTTAATCACTTGAGTTTAGCTGTATTCAACTCATGCTGTACGCAGGCTGTGAGCAAACTCTGCTTCGATGAGAGCTTTGCATTGCTCGTTCCGAGTTCCCAGGGACTCGAATCACAGGATGAAATCAACGTCGACAAGGAACTAGATGCCAATGCTTGTCATGAGATGGATGGTTTGATAGAACGCAACAACGAGCCAATCAATCTCTTCAAGGAAACCCAGCATATGGACAACTTGGAGCATTGCCTTCTCCCCGGCGTTCTCTTTGATGTTACAAATGCTTTGTACGCCAAATTCAAGGCGCTTGGCCAACGATATCGCTCCCAGTCGCTCAATAGCCTCGGCATCGCATCGCTGGATCGATTTGAGCAGTCGGGTCAAATCGCGGACCTGGAGCAAGCAATTTCGTACCACCGAGGCGCTCTGGAGCTGCGTCCTCTTGGAGATCGCAGTCACTCCGCTTCCCTCAGTAATCTTGCAACTGTGTTGAAAGCTCGCTTTCTGCAGACAGGTCAAATCGCAGACTTGGAGCAAGCGATCAGGCTCCACCGCAGAGCTCTAAACCTGCGTCCTCTTGGACACCCCGATCATCCCACCTCCCTTAATAATCTTGCAATTGTGTTGAATATCCGCTTTGGCCAGTTGGGTCAAATCGCGGACTTGCAGCAAGCCATCATTTATCATCGCGGCGCTCTAGAGCTGCGTCCACCAGGTCACCCTAATCGCTCTACCACATTGAACGACCTCGCCAGTGCATTGAAGGTTCGTTTTGACCAGTTGGGCCAAATAGCAGACTTAGAGCAAGCAATTAGCTACCACCGTAGCGCACCTCTACCATAGGGTCCGCCCTGATGGAGGTTAATCAAGGATTTCAACAACAAAAAATTAGCTACCACCGTAGCGCTCTGGAGCTGCACCCTCTTGGACACCCGGATCGCTTCGTTGCCCTCAATAACCTCGGCAGCGCATTGAGCGCCCGATTTGATCAGCTGGGTGAAATGGCGGATTTGGAGAAGTCCATTACCTGCTACCAGAGCGCTCTGCAGTTGCATCCGCTAGGCCACCCCTATCGCTCTACAACATTCAACAACCTCGCAGGTGTATTGAAAACTCGCTTTGAGCAGTCAGGCCAGATCGCGGACCTGGAACAATCAATCAGCTACTACCGCAGCGCACTAGAACCGCATCCTCTTGGTCACCCCAATCGTTCCGCCTCCCCCAACAACCTCGCAGTTGTGCTGAACATTCGCTTTGAGCAGTTAGGTCAGATCGCTGACCTGGGGCAGGCGATCGGTTACCACCGCAGTGCTCTAGATCTGCGTCCTCTGGGACACCCCAAGCGCGCTACTTCCCTCAATAGCCTCGGAAATGCCTTGCGAGATCGCTTTGAGCAGTCGTGTCAAATTACGAATCTGGAGCAGGCGATTATCTGCTGCGCTTGATGGGAGCAATCCTAGAGTCGAATAGAGGGATAATGCATCGATAATGGAGAATAACTGACAATTTGAACTGCCGCGTCGCCGCGCGGACTATCTTCCCACGACAGCCAGTTTCAGCTCGAAGCGTTGGTGGCTTGGCATAAATGGTTAAGCCACGATAGCGTTGGGGTGAAGAAACGAGGATTCTCAGGGGTCGGAGCGCAGGGGACGCCAGCTGCAGTCGATTGTATTTTGTTTGGACTGACGCAAGACTGATGATGAATAAACATCTGTTTTCATTCTTCTACTACAAGAAGTTAAATAAGGAAAGCGCTCGCGCTACAAGAGTAAAACGGGTAGCAAAACCCACTAAAAGTGAAAAGGAGAACATATGATGAGCAAGAGAGTAGAAAATAAGTCGAGATAACTATTTGGGTTTGGGAGGGTAACCTAGAGCTTCTTCGACGATTTGAAACCAATAGGGCTTATCGAGCCAACGTTTGAAGGCCCAAAGAGTGGCCAATAAGATAACAACCATCAGAAGCGGCCGAAGGGAGTCTGCTGTGCCTCCGAGTGCCGTACCACTCAGGCTGCCCATGTCACACGAGCCGCCTGCTCCGCCCATACCGCCTGCTCCACCCATACCGCCTGCCCCGCCCATACCGCCGCCTCCACCCATACCGCCGACTCTACCACTTGCTCCCCCAGGGCCAGAACCGGTTCCTCCTCCGGCACCAGTGACACCACCCGGACCAGTTGAACCACCCCGGCTGGTTCCTCCTCCGTCACCAGTGACACCGCCCGGACCAGTTGAGCCGCCCGGGCTAGTTCGTCCTCCGGCGCCTCCAGCGCCTCCTGCACCTCCAGCACCTGACCCGCTCGCTGCGCCTCCGTACCCGCCGTACCCTCCTGCGCCCCCATATCCGCTCGCACCCCCGTAGCCGCTTGCGCCTCCGTATCCACTGGCACCTCCGTAGCCGCTGGCGCCTCCGTATCCACTGGCACCTCCATATCCACTGGCACCTTGGATGTTTCCGCTGGCGCCTCCGTATCCTGTTGTACCCCCATAGCCACTCGGACTTCCGTAACCACCTCTGACTCCTAAACCACCCCCACCGCCTGCACCCATGCCTCCGGCCCATAAATCGGATAAAACATACAAGACAGTAGCCCACACTAGGACCCAGAGCCCAATGCACCGAATGAACTTTGAATAATCATATTCCTTCTCTGTCCCCTCCTTGGGTGGTACGATCTTTCTGACCCATGCAAGAATGAACAGGAGGATCGCAACAACCAGGAGAACGAGGACGGGGTCTGCCACGACTGTCACGCTAGACAGCACCCATAGGGTAATAACCCACAATAGGATCGCCAAATAAGGGAGGTACGAATTGATATCCGTATCAACCACGGTAATATTGAGCATGCCCGTGCTAACGATAGCATTCCACCGCGCCGACATGATGCTCTCGAGCTCAGTGGCGGTGAGCTCAGCGGCGCAGACATCGAATTTAGGGAGTGCGAGTACGTCGAACATGAGCACGGGGTGTGCGCCGAAGAGGAGGAGGTTTTTGTATGTGATGTCGGGGATGATGATGTCTCCGACGATATTGCGATGGTAGGAGAGCTTGGCAGCGAATGAGTTGAAATCCCCACGGCCCTGCTTGAGGCGGTAGCAGGCTCGTGTGGCATCGTTCACGCCACTGGTGGATAGCCATCGTTCCTTTAATGCGGCGGTCCAGTCGTCCATTGTCATTTTCGTGTACTTGTCCCTTCCCTGCATCCACCACTGCTGCATGTTGGGTTCTTGGATCGCGTGGCCCATAATGCGGATCTGATCAGCTACGGATAGAGGGTTATCGGCATTCCGGCTGTTGAAAATCTTGAATGAATCTTCGCACTGAGCGAGCCATGCGAGGACGCTTTGAGGTGTAATACCAGAATTGGGGTTGTAGACAGCGATGAGCTGGTGGGGAGATTCTGCGGTCACTAGCATGATGGTGATTCTGCCAGCGACTCGAGAGTGCAAGTTGATGCTAAGAGTGGGTTTTTATGCGGTGAGGTGCGACTTTTGTGTGATATTTAAGGGGATACCGTGGATGCGTGTATAATCACGGGATGCGGGGGTGTGATTAGGGCCCACCATCGTGTTTGAACTGTAGCATGATGCGTTGTGACTTACCGTGGGGTCAAGAGCGAGTAAAGTGGATGCATGTATGATCAAGGGATGCTGGGGTGCGATTAGGGTCCACCATCTTGTTCGAACCCTAGCTTGGTGCGTTGTTAATTACCGTGGGGTCAAGAGCAGGTAAAGTGGATGCATGTATAATCAAGGAATGCAGAGGTGCGATTAGAGTCCACCATCTTGTTCGAACCTGAGCTTGGTGCGTTATTAATCACCGTGGGGTCAAGAGCAGGTGAAGTGGATGCATGTATAATCATGGAATGCGAGGATACGACTAGGATCCACCATCTTGTTCGAACCTTAGCTTGGTGCGTTGTTAATTACCGTGGAGTCAAGAGCAGGTGAAGTGGATGCATGTATCATCATGGAATGCGAGGGTACGATTAGGGTCCACCATCTTGTTTGAACCTCAACATGGTGCGTTATTAATTACCGTGGGGTCAAGAGCAAGTGAAGTGGATGCATGCATAATCACAGGATGCGGGGGTGCGATCAGGATCCACCATCTTGTTTGAACCTTGACATGGTGCGTTGTTAATTACCGTGGGGTCAAAAGCAAGTACAGTGTATACGTGTATACTCACAGGATGCGGGGGTAAGGCTAGATCAAACCATCTTCAAGGTTTGGATCTTACCGTGGTGCGTTGTTGATTGCTGTGCCCATGGGTTAAGGGCAAATAATGATTGAATGCAATGAAGGAGTCCTCTGCGGGGTCAAATATCAATGCGAGAACGCCTCGCATTCATAATCTTGTTCCAGGGGTGGTTAAGACTGATCACCCACAGCACGCCGCATTGCAATATGTGGAACGTTCATGCAACAACCATCCAAGAAGAGCCAAGTCACCCGCTTAGCGGTGTTGTCGCCGCAGGCCCCGCAGACTAATTGGAAATATGTGGTCCCAGGCAAGCCGAACGAGTCATTGATCATAGCTCCATCTTGGTAAGCGAAGTTTATTGGATCAGGATCGACCGGGAGCGTGTTATTGGGCACAGGGCCCAGATATACTCTACTTTCGTCAATTCCGGATAAGTCCGTCAGGTTATGAGTGCTTGTTGCGCAGACAAAGTTTTTAAGAATGCGATAATAGGCGCTGAGGAGCTCTTGAGTTGCCCTAAGACACGTTGAGCGGACTTTTGATGAGGAAATGTCCGGATGTTTAGTCTCTAGCTTTTTTTGATTAATATCCAAGAGGTTGGAAGATAGATGCACGACAGTCGCGAGGAGTAAGGCAGCAGAAGACCCAGTGGAGATTTTTGGAGCGAAAACATCTGAAAACATAGAAATTTGAATGACTCGTTTTCCCGAAAGAGCACCACAACCTCTGGAGAATTCGCCCTTGTTGAAGCGCAGAAGCAACGAAAGGACTTGGCAAAGCACCGTCACGGTCGACATTAGTCTTCCACAGACATCCCATAAGTTGGAGGGAACTCGGAGTGTGTTATGGGTCGACGTCCGAAAACTGATTGCGCTGATCTTGCCAGCCTCTTGTTTTACATAATCCGAGGTCACGCCACTGCAGAACACCAGGTTACGGTTTCACGGCTGCTCACAGCTCTACCGCTGTGTCGGGCTGCTTCACCTCCCTCAGCAATCTTGTGATTATCTTGAACATTCGTTTTGGCCAATTGGGCGAGATCGCAGACCTGGAGCACACCATTACATATCTATCACCACGGCGCTCTAGAGCTACAATCTTTTGGACACCCCGATTGCGTCGGCTCCCTTGATAACCTCGCAACTGGTGTGTATCTTTCAAGCGTTTTTCAAGACACCAAAACCTGATCGGGAAATCTTGACCTGCTAATTCTTTTCATAGCCCCCCATTGGTCCCAATGGAAACTGTCTCTCATATAGCAGTGCTTCCAGTAGAGATAATCTCATCCATCTTCGTGTTAATATTCCAAGCTCCAGAACAGGATTGGCCCGAAGCTGACAGAGCAGCCCCCTTTGAGATCGTCATCTCTCAAGTATGTTCTTTGTGGCGCTGCATCGCCCTTGCCATACCACAGCTATGGACGAGAATTGTCATCAACGTTCCCAGACGGCACATGCTCGACATAACCACCCGCTATCTGGCCAGATCTAGTGTGCTACCCTTGCGTCTCAGCATCGCGCTCGAGCTCCTTGGACGTCTCCCAGAAATTACAGAGCAGCTCCGTCCTATCTGCAACTCTCTTGCTTTCCATATCGTGCGATGGAAGGAGCTACGCGTGTGCTTTGCCTCGCACCTAGACTTTGCATGCATCGCGAGATGGTTGCCTGCAGTGCCGGCCCCGCTTCTAGAAACCATTCAAATAGATAGTCGCTCGACAGATACGTACTTCAGTGCTATGCCAATGCTCGGTCTAAGCGCTCCCGCGCTGAGAGAGCTACGCCTATCCGGCACCGGCTCTCCTATTTTAGGCACAAGCCTAGCTACGGTCACCAAGATACACATACAGGAAAAAGTATCCCTCTGGGGGAAAAGTTATTTGATATACAGCAGATTGCTCTCGCAGACGCGGCGCCTCACGCATCTTGTCGTGAACGGAGATATCATAGAAGCGTGGCCAGCAGAGAACGTGTCCTTTGCGCTACCCGCACTTCTTCGTCTCGACGTACGTCTCAACCAAGATCGTGGAGGAGACAGACTTATGCGGCTTCTATCGGAAATGAATGCGCCCCGCTTGGAGCGCCTGTTGCTCGAGAACGTCCGGGAGCGCGATTTACAGCGATTTACACTCGAGCACGCGTTCAGACCTGCCAAGTTCCCCGTCCTGCGATCGCTCACCTTGCTGATCCCCATCGGCACCCCTGAAATGTTTCCCGAGACGACGACAGACACCCTCGTCTCCGCGTTCCCTTTTATCACACATTTCAGCTACAACAGAGGCAAGCTGGATCTTGTCGACATGTGGCCCCGGCTCCATACCCTCACCCTTCTCTGCGGGACACGATCTCAGAACACACTTGTTGCTGCGATCAAAGAGCGTGTCAATGCGGGATACGCCCTGGCAAAGCTGAGGTTGCCTGGCGGTCTGCTAACGGGTGGCCAGCGGGAAGAACTCGGGGAGCTTTTAGAGGTTGAAGAGCTTGCTGTTGGGGCGCAGCGAGAATGTGTCGCCGTGGAGAGATGGCCGGGACTGCTCTTCTGAGGCACGCTTTGGGTAGATGTTGCAACCCTCTGGGGCTCGATATGATGGAAGTGTGCTCATCCTTCACTCTGCAATTTTTTCTTACAAATCGTCATGAGTCAAGCATCGAATATCGATAACCAATATGTTGATAACCATAATTTTGTAAAATATAGCAATCCTAGAAAGCAGCGTAGCCTGTTTTCCGGGTACCCTGATACTGAGCCATTCCGCTTTCGAATAGCACCTTCTGCACTGCTGTCATCGCACCCGTCTCAACCAGCATGGTAAGAACCTTCTCCTGCTGTTCTGGCGCCCACTGTTGGGCGAGCATCGCATGTAGCATGGCATCGTCCAGGCCTTTAGCAACTAGCGCGGGCAAAATGTTGGAGAGTGGCGGTTGGAGACCTGCCAGGTACTGATGGAGTGTTGGGCGAGCCTGTATGTAGAAGTGTGGGTCTGGAGATAATATAAGCATACGATAGCCACAGGGGGTTGCGTACCGGTTTATCATTATACGTTTTTGGAGGAGTGGCGTCTGTGAACTCGAGTGGTTTGATAGCTGACTCAAAAGCAGCTTTCCTGGCTTCGGTAGACGGATTCTCGGCACACTGTACTTCTGTATCGCTTTCCTGTATGAACGACTATTAATTTCAATGCACAAAGATACAACTGTAAAGATAATAAAAATTACTATTACAATAGGAGAACTCGATCTACCATCGATAGAATGCGAGCTTGGTTCAGAGTCGCTGTGTGAGGCAGAACGAGGCTCCTGATCATGGATATAATGAGAAAATGTAAGAAGAGAAATATATGGAGAGGAAAAGTACTACCCGTTTCAAATTTTCAGATCTCTGAAGACGTCTGTTAGGCTAATAGTTTATATTCAGCCCATATGCGAACTTCATGATCTCGTGGGAGACTCACCTTGGGCGGGTACTTCCTCCTGACACTTTCCTTCACATATTTATAATCGTCCTCGATGATGTCGTAATCACCCAGGACTTTGGCGGTATTATTGAGGACCTTGGTGATGTACTTTTCACTGCGGTTGTACTTGTCCGCGAGCCGCGAGACGTGAACACCATGTTCGTCAAGGATACGGCATAGTGCACGAAGAGATCGGGAGAGTATTCCTGCAGTGCTGGCGCAGGTGTGTTCGTCTACCAACTTCACCGGGCGACCCGTCTTCCTCTTACTAGGAATCACCCTCTTGCCCTTGCTGAACCGACCGTCCGCTCCTCGAGCAATCACAGCGGTATGAGGTCTCGAGCGCGGCGTGTAATTTTTGTCGTCGTCGTCGTCGTCGTCAGTTTCCGTATATCTCGCCTGGTTATTCGGCGTGCCTTGTCTAGTTGACGCCGATGAGAATTGCCAGTGCATTCGCCGCTCTAACTCTGTTCAAGGGTTATTTAGATAAGGCCAACGCGTGTAGCTTTGATAAAGCTAACCTTTGATGGCCTTTTCTTCTGCGCGGAGAGCCTGGGGGTCAATATCCATAGTCTGGCCGTTATAGAATTTGGCTCGGATGGTGGGGTGGTCGAACAGCTCAATCGAAAGAATGAGAGATTGGGTAAAGGCTCGGACTTCAAGGGATTGTTGGCAAATACAATTGATGAGACGCGGGCACGAGTGGTGATTAGCTCTTATACGGATTTAGCTTAAGACGGAGGATAGCTGGTCTGTGTATAGAGAGCCCTCAGTAATTTAACCACTTACGTACCGACCCCCATTTTAGCATCATGGACCGTTCGCGACACGGCAAGGGCCGCAAGTATCATTTCAATCTTTGAAACAGATATGCCCACATCGCAGATTTGTCTGGAAAGGAAAGGTTCCGAATTCCCATGACACAAGCTCTGATTTTGCGATAAAGAGAAGCAGCCAGCCAGTAGATCGAGTAACACAAAATTGCGTGTATCAAAGGCGACAGAGACCTGGCGAGGGAGTATTAATTCAGTTGGTGGAGTCCAGAAAAGCCACAGACCGCGCGATCGATAGTCGTCTATGCCACCATCCCGGGGTATTTCCAGGACGAATATCGCTTGTGCATACCTGGAGATACCTGAGCGCTTATGCAGTGCCCGGCATTCAAACAAGCTGTGACTAGGATAGGTGTGAATAGATGTGGCGGGCAGGCAGATTGTACCTACAAGACTGGTTCTAGATTTCCTATTGGAAATTGGAAGCCGCTCTTCGGCGAACCTGGAATACATTGAAACTGCGGTGTGGAGTGTAAAAGCTCCAAATGCAGTATTAATGGCCTAGCAGCGACCAAATAGTACCAGAGCCGGTAGACGCCTGCAGACGCAGTGCACGTTCTATCAGAACTTTCATGTCAGTGGGTGTAGACACTGTAGAGGAAGTTCTGCTCTTTGGGCCTCGAGTTTGTTACAACCTGAATAGAAGCTTCCATGAAGCGAGCGCGTCAGATTGAGGAAGATCGCGGGTTGTATCACTTGTTGGTCTCACCGAAAAAGAAACAAGGCAACGGCAGGTCTCGAACGTGAAAGTGCATATATGATATTATATCGTATTGGAAATAGCTCTGACGGGTTTGGGAGGAATGGTTATATCATTAGAAGCGGTGTCGGAAAGGTTTCCTGAGCAACGAGGCAGTACTGTTATTGGGATTTGTGAGGAATGCTGGCATGTCTGCATTGTCACTTGTTGGGCGGCATTTGGACGGCAGAATAACCTGAGGCGCATCATCGGCAGACACTGAGGGCTCCGAGTTGCTTGTCGGGAGCGGGGCAGAGCGCGTCAAACACCTTTCAAAAGGAAACGGGGGCAGCGGCGGTGGTGCAAGTTAACAAGCAAGGTTGGACGTTGAAAGGTAACCGTGACGTTCACTTTCCATCTTGACTTGTCCACGTGGGTGCTGTCACCGCATTGGTGTTTGACAGTCATCATCGACACATGACTGGGGGTTGCGATCTTACTTTGCTGAATAAAAAAAAGTGTAAGTCGCTCTGCCCGAGCGACTTCACTGGATCGAACCACGAGCTAAACAGGAACGAAGTCTATTCCGAAGCGTATTGGTCAGAAGCTGAGGAATCCAGAAAGGTAATCTAAAGTAAAGACGAACCTATTCCGAAGCGTATTGGTCAGAAGCTAAGGAATAGGTGCGCGCGACTCGAACATATAGCAAAGGTATGTCCGTAATAGGTAATTCGAGTAACAAGGCCCGGGCACGGTTACACTCCTCCCCACTCTAAAATTCGAACACGGTGTGAGCGCAAAAAATGAGAAAGAAACACGAAGAGAGAAAAAAAATTTCATCAATCACGCCCGACCTCCTTCAACCAGGTGGTAAGCGCCTCACAGTCTTCCAACTCCCGCCTCGGGAGCCATAGGTCATTTTCCGGGCCCTCCCCAACCCAACGCACGAGATATTGATATCCACGGCCTCTCCTCCTTTCGTCCATTATACGGTCTACCCACCACTCGATCTCCCCCTCGTCCGTAACAATTGTCCCTGGATGTGTGCGGATGCGTCCAGGGAACATTTCGGGATTATTTTCGTTGTACCGCGAGAGCAGGCTTGCGTGGAAAGTGGCAAACGTATCCGGGTGATTAGGCATGTCAAGTGTGTAATCGGAGCTCTGTGGGAACGAACGCGAGACCTTGTACGGCCCGTCGTAGCGTGGCATGAACTTTGCCACGCGTTTTTCATCCTTGCGAAGATAATCCCGCCGACGGTGAAAGGTCGAGAGCATTACTCGATCTCCGACTGCGTAAACATCCTCCTTTCCTCTGTGCCTATTCGCAAATTCGGCCTGAGAGACTTTCGCCTCCAGCAGGTTGTCCTTGGCCTCCCGAATATCGTCCCGGAGCCGCTCCAGCACATCCAGTGCACGATGGACCTCGTCCACCTCATCAGCCCTTGGCGTAAATGGAATGATTGGGGGAATAAGCCGGGGCGACCGACCCGTTTTTAATTGGAACCCCGAAAAACCCGTGGATGCGTTTATAGTGTTCAACAGATCAAAGCGAACCTTTGGCAGTGCCCGCGCCCAGCCCATTTGAGTCCTCTCAACATGATACCGGATGCACTGGATGACTGTCTTGTTTGAACGCTCACTCGCGCCGTCTGTCTCCGGGTGATATGCGGTAGAAAGCTTCTGCTTGACGCCCGTGAGCTTGCACAAAGCCTTCCAAAAGCGCGAGACAAAAAGCTTGTCCCGATCGGAGACGATTTCAAGCGGGAGTCCATTCTCGCAGTACCAGTGGTTGAAGAAGATTAGAGCAAAATCCTCCGCTGTTATGGTGCTCTTACACGGCACTACTTGAATGTCGGCTCCCAGCCGGCAAGTCATGGTCACGATTTCATCAAGGCCGCCGTCAGGTGGAAGCGGGCCAATGAAATCAATTGCGACACTGTCGAAACGACCATCTGGGATTGGCAAAGGATGTAAAGGCCCAGATGGTTTCTTTGTTCGGCTTTTGTTGCGCTGACAGGCATCGCATGACGGAATGTAAGCCTCTTCAAGATCCTTGCGCATATTCGGCCAATAGTACGAGTCCCGCAATGAGCCATACGATTTTTCGAAGCCGAAATGCCCGAGCGAGTCATGAGCCAGCCTGTATAGCGACTCCCGAAGATCACTGTGCCGAGGAATAACCAGCCTCGAGCCCACATAGTATAAACCATCCCGGATAGCATACCCAGGCACACTCCCGATGTTTCCGGCCAGCTTTTTACAGAAAGGGTCCAGAGCGTACCCCTCCTTGACCGATTCCAGAAATGAACCATCTGACGCCACCTCCATAATGGCCGCCACGTGATCAGATTCCTCCGACCCCTCCCCAAGTCCTTCCTTGGACACCTCCAGTGGCAGCCGAGAGAGCGCGTCGGCCACTGAGTTATCCTCACCCTTGATATACCTAATCTCAAAATCATACATCGCGAGAAACTCCTGCCAACGGCACTGCCTCCTTGACAGGTCTTTCTGAGTGTCAAAGTTTTCCAGAGTTCGGTGGTCCGTCAACACCACAAACTCCGACCCTAAGAGATCGGTCCTCCATTTCTTCAGCGCCCGAATGATTGCCAGGAGCTCCTTTTCGTGAGTCGGGTAATGCTGCTGCGCTGAATTCAATTGCTGAGATTCAAAAGCGACCGGCCTCGCCGACTCCCAAGTCTCGCCGAAACTCAGAACCGCTCCGGTCCGCCAGTCAGATGCATCGCAAGTCACGAAAATCTTGTTGGCGCCGGGGTTAACATGATCAATCGTTGTGAGACAATCCGCCCCAGTAACTAGACGCTTGATCTCCAAGAATGCGTTCTCGTGCCGCGTATATATCCTATCCTATCCTATCCTGACATATGACGGTTTTTCGGCACATTTATTCCGACGCGCCATCGCCACTTTCTGGCTGCGCGCGCCATAACTTTTGCCTTCCGCCACTTTTTCATCACTCCATTTTGTTGCCTTCGAATTCGACTACGAGTGGATTTCTTCATACTTTGTTCAGCTGTCTCTTAAATATAATTTGTTCATATATACTATCATTAAATTTATTGTCCGAATGCTATCAAATTATCCAAGGACCATATACAAATCATAGATGCAATAACTCGGAGTCTCAGACTCGAATGGGCTACTACTATGCCATAGATCGACTAAATAATTAGCATATCAGGAAGTATGAAGATGGAGAAGCGGGATAGGGATTCACAAGGTACTCTATTTTTTTAATTAAAGTCCACGTATGATAAGGTGTACGGATCTCGGGTACTAAGTGGAGAGTAAAGGATCAGGTAATAAGTTGCTGTTGTGGGTTCTGAGCGATTGCGGGGATGAATGAGGTCAAGGGTGTGACATGCGGTTGCTCATGAGATGGTCAGCACGTTGGCCTTCCACTGGACCAGAGAACCCTATGCGGCGTAGGTACGCGTCGCCAGGTGCACGAGGACTCTCGTGGGCCCTGGTCGACGCGTAGCAGGCGCACGCAGAAGGTGCGATCAGTGGACCGCATACACAAGCGACCGTTGACGCTGCAGCGCGTAGGCTCGACACTCGTGGAAGACAAGTCGATCCATGGCACAAGAAGCCTTGGCTGTGCCGCACCTGGATAAGAAGACGTGGGTGACGTTGAGCAGGAGGGAGGGTGCACAAAGGTGAGGATGTGTGAGCGTAGGCATATTGGGGCCACTGATACAGAGGAAGGGGGTCTATTAGCGAGCGGATTAGAGGTAAACAGTGAGATGGCGATGGGTGAAACTCACGGCGAAAGGGTAAGACTCGAAACAGCTCAAAATATGTGGTCACCCAAAGCCAACCCATGAGGAGAGAAGACGTACAAAACACGCACACGTACCCTTCGTAAGGTCCCTTCACACATTTTTCCGCTTCCCCGCTTCCCTCCCGCTAACGAGGCCACCAAGGTTGATCATGAGATAGAGAGGTGAGTTGGGTGAGCCAATGTTTCTTATTGGCGAGATGTATAAGTTGTGGAGACGAGGTTGCGAGTCCTTCCGGCGACTTCCGAGACGCGTCTCACTGCAATTGGATAAACAAGCATCAACAGTTGATATCGGCGCTTGTTGCCACGTCACAATCTTAACTTCGTACTTCAACCATCTCCTGCAGCTCGGAGCTCTGCTCCTATTCTGCATCACCAGCTCTCTCAGCCAGGGGTCTCGGATTCGCACTGCCAGTGCACAATTATGATTATTTTGCTACTTATCTCTCCCTATGTCTTGGTCTGGCTTCCAGCCAGCTGAGGATGACACCACTTATCACACTGATAATCGTATCTAGCATTACCTATCTACTGCTCTAACCGGTTTGATATACAGTGTATATCATTTCCCCCTTCAATTCTGTAGTGTTATGTATGATTGTATATACGCTACCAAAATTTCAACCACAAAAAGTGGCGCAAACTGAAAAGTGGCGGGAAATGCAAAAGTGGCGCAGCGGGATTTAATAAAAGTGCGATGTAACCGTCATACTGACATGCTACATATGCGCTACATGAAAGAATAGGAAGTGATTCTTCTTCCTCGTCGTGCACTTCAGCTACAATATAGATGATCCGGATCCGTACCAAATCCAGCTTCGGTTCCGTGCGGTAGTGGACCAGATAGCTGGCCTCTTGGAGACTTTGAGCAGCAATCAAATATTGAGCGACTGTAAATGCCTTGGCAAAACAGAAGCGGCCGGGTGGCCCCGGGAATCGAAACTGGCGGAGCGACGGCTGGGGCTGACCCGCTAAGGTGGCGCCATGAGCGGTCCGCCGAGGAATATCAATCTTGTGAGGCTCGGTGTGTACTCAGTCTTTGCCTGGGGTTTTTCCTCATGCACAAAGCCTAATGTGAAAGAGATAGAAAGTCCAGCGTGTGTAGCATCAATAATAATATCAGCACACTTTGAGAGTTCAACCTCTGAAAAACATCCAAGTTTATCTGACCTGGAACTGAGCCATTCCGCTCTCGAACAGCACCTTCTGCACAGCTGTCATCGCACCCGTCTCAACTAGCATGGTAAGAACCCTCTCTTGCTGATCTGGTGCCCATTGCTGTGCGAGCATCGCGTGCAGCATGGCGTCGTCCAAACCTTTGGCTACCAGCGCAGGCAACATGCTAGAGAGTGGCGGTCGAAGACCTGCAAGGTACTGGCGAAGTGTTGGGCGAGTCTGTATGCAGAACTATGAGTCTTGAGAACAAAAGAAAGTTGCCACAACAAGATTACTACGCACCTGCTGGTTACCAACACTGCTCCCGGCAGTGTTCTCAACTTTAACTGGCTTAGCATCTGAAACGAACGTGGTGGCTGGAGAGAATGGTTTGGAGGCAACTTGCGCTTGTGAATCTCCCTCCTGCCATAGTGGTCAATCACAGAGAGAGAGGGAGAGGGAGAGAATAAGCGAACGAACATAACATACCATCGAGAACAGGGCCTTCCGTCCGCACAGTCGGATTTTAGGCTATGTAGTATTTTAGCTGAAAGTGGACTCGGTGGGGCTTGGTGAGAAACTTACCTGTGGATAGTGCCTTAAAACGTCTTCGTCGATGTATTCCAAAGTATAGTCCTCATCTGTGTCATCGCCGTGTGGAGCGGGACGCTCTTTCGTCCATGCACGATTTTGGACGACCTTCATGATCATTGCCTCGCCGCGCCTAAATTTGGCCATTAACCGGGGCACAGTCCACTTGTGGTCGAATAGTATGCGAATCAGCGCCCGATATTCGCGAGAGAGTGGCCCATTGTTGTTCAAGTTGGTCAGCATCTCGTCGACTGCATGTTCGGACTCCTCGGTCTTGTGAGCTGTAATGGGTGTGCCGATGCGCCGCCGCTTATCTGGACAGCCGCTGTTCAGGGGATGGTCGTTATCAGAGTCTGCCGAAGTTCTCCTTTTTTGCGACCTTATTCGAGATACATATACTGACTATGCAGGTTATCAAGTCTCGTCAGTCAAATCGTCCCAGGCGATGATACTGATTGCATCCAACGTACCTCTTGCTCGTCAGAGGCACTCGATGAGTCCCAACTTGAAGCCAAACTAGTGATAGATTTGCGGGCTCGATCTCGCTTGTGCGTCTGATAGTTCGGAAACGAGGACCTCAATCTTCTCACTTCCTGCTTGAGCTCTGTGCAAAGCTGTGTCAAACTTCAGCGATAAGGGTCATAGGTTTGACCGACCATTGATCCGCTTCAATGTATCTTTCTCGCCGGGGTTCATAGTCGGCTGTTCGAGGTAAATAGTGTGAAATGGGAGTCCTGCGGTGTGACAGAGAAACTAGATGGATGGCAGCTTGCTCTATGATCAATTGTGGGGGAAGAATGGTTATCATTCAAGGAGTATAACAGGAATGCTCAACTCATATATGGATTTGACCTGACCACTCTTCCGTGTGGAGACTCGATTCGTTTGAGGGGTCCCCTAGAATAAGCGCCGAGAAACAACGTTATTTCATCATTCATACCGGGGCCCGCAGGGTGTATACATGGTACAAGCCCATTCTTTAACTGTACTTATCCGATGGATTCTAGACACCACGTTGACGAGCTCTTGTTGATAAACTGTTTGCGTGGGCTAATGGGATGAAATCGGAAGAGAAATTACTGTGAGGAGAACCAATAGTGACCGTGACAGGTAGCTTGAGCAAGATGGCTGCGGAGTCTTCCCTCGCCTCTAGCGCGGTGTTGCGTGGGCCCCCAAACCTATCATGCTCCCTATAATTGATGCAGCAGGCTCACTCTCAGATAAGGTTTCGTGTGAGCTTCGATTCGAAATGGTCCAGACGCATGGCAGTGCTAAGTCCCGAGTACAACCTCTTTATCGACGGCTTGGTCGAGATTCAGCCTGCCGTGCTCAACCAAGCCGAACGCTGCGTCTGCAGCGTAAGGTCGATGAGGTACATCGTGCGTCCAACTAAGGGTTGCGCGCTTTGCACAGGCGTTCGTAGGCTGTGAGCCCCACGGGATCAGGTACTTTTCTGCGCAGCCGCATGGGGGACTGCATTATTGTCTGACAAGTTGATGGGCGTCCAGGAGCGCAATGGATGCAATTGATGGGAAGAGATGGCGCTGAAAATCACTTGTGATGGTGCATATAGGTCATGGCAAGGATGCGCTTCTCTGCCCCACTCTGCTTTCCAAAAGATCATATCACCGTCATGCATGCGTGAAGCCGAGATAAAGTCCGAAGGCATCCTGCACATGGTTTGTACGTGGAAGACAGGACGTAGCCTGTGTAAAAGACACCTCCTGGTCATTTATGTAACGTGCGGCTACACAAGGTCGATAGTTCATTCTTGATTTAATCGGCTGGACCGTGCCTTGCGTATGAGGTCCAGTATCGCCTCGTTCTTCGCAAGTCGTTTAGGAGTGACTGTCCAAGGCTCGAGGGCGTGTTGACCCCCTCGCTGGCGGAAGTGCACCAGCTCTCCCTCCTTGGGAGTTGGGAGATAGCCATCATATCCCGGGATGCACCGCACAGGAGTGATGAGCTTCATGACGCGCAAAGCGAGCGTCTGCCCGTATTCCTCGAAGCGCAGCAGAGCGCGACCTGTGCATCGGATACAGGTCAATTGTAAATATCAACACAGAACGATCGCAGCGCACCCAAAAAGGGAAACTGGTGAGCCTTATCAGACTGGCGAGTGAATCGGAAGGGACTACCAAATATGATCCCCACAGACAAACTGGTTTCGCCAACAAAGCTGCATATCAATTTTCTACGCGAGAAGTCATGCAAGAACGCCTGATCCAGCTCGTGAATGACGGTGCTCGGCTTTGCGTTGCTTTGCCAATTCTCTCCGAGTCGCGAGAGCCAATCCAAGTGATTTGTATCAATAAGTGCATCGCGGAGCAGCAGCTTGAAAAACCCAGACCGGTGGTTCCGCGAGAGTGTTATGAGGGGTAATGACCACGGCAAGCCGTTTGGTAGGAGGAGGTCGCGACCGCTGTGGAATTCAAGTGGAGTTGCTCCATGCGCAAGTCGAAACCGTATCTCACCCGCTAGAGGGCGCGTCTGAATAGGCGGCTTATAGTATAGGAAACCTCTTGCACCATCTGGGAACCTTTCACGCTGCGCGTGGTGGTGACTATAGTAGAATTGGACAGTGTGTCGGAGAGTCGGGGAGATGGATAGATGGACGAGGGGTGAGATGACGTTAGAGAGGTCGAGCAAGTCTGCCCCGGTGAGCTGGGCCGGGTCAAGGGTGCGGATAGAGCGCTTGTGCCAACGCATTTTCAAGGTACAGTCTTGAGGCTGCTTTGCAGGTTGCTACATCATCGAGCGTCTAAGCATTTATCGCAGAGGGATTAGGGCGTTCAAAGCTCACCATAGATTGCTGTTCATCCAACGTTTGTCCAGCGCTGGTGCTGTGGTTTCCTCTGCGCGAGCTGAGACGCACTGGCAGCTGCCAGATCCTCCGAGCGCAAACACGCGAAGTTGCTCGGAGGCTCGAATGCCTGAGATACCCGAGGCTGAGTGTTGCCATCCCGTCAGAAGAGAACCAGAGGATGCGACGAGAACAAAGAACGACTCCGAGGAACTAGCTGGGCTTCGATCTGGGTTGCTCAAACAGACGGGCGCTTGTTGGTTGACGATTCAGAACCACGCGACAAACACGCGAGCGGCTATGCATATTAGAGAGGTTGCGCCACGCCACCACGTGGCTTGCACGTTGCGCGAGGCGCTTTCGCGTTGCGCAGCCTCTCCCCATATTTCTCGTGTTTTCCTGTCGTAGCAGATAGACAATTACAATCATGATCATTAATACTATTTCTATACCCACTCTGGATGGAGATTGAGCACATTTCTGCAGGTTTGACTCCTCTCACAGCCCTGAGCGAGGCAGAGTTGTCAACTTGCTCATTCTCATTTCTAGAGTCGGTAACAGCGGTGTCAGCGACCTCATCACGGCTGTCTTCAGGTGGGGGTGAAGATTAAACAACGTCAGAGAGAGAAGGAACATTGTTGATGTGTTGTCAGGTCTCCATAAGTATCAAAAATTGAGGAGCAAATGAAATAATGTGTTGTCGAACGAGTGTCAGCGCGCAACACGCGAGCGGCTGGCGCAACGTGAAAGCCACGTGGTGGCGTGGCGCAACCTCTCTATTGTGGCATTCGCCGAGCCCGTGTGGCAAGTTCGTTTTTCAAGCTTTGCAGGTCATAGCGTAGTATCAGTGATCTCAGCACAAAACAATGTGGATTTCTGTGAGAGCACGAGGATTCAGAGTGACACCAGAACAGAGTTCACGCGAGTACGTGGTTGTGGTGGGCACGCTTCCTGCCTTGCCACACCCTGCGTCTCGCGCTGACTCGTTCTCGTTTCGTGCTCTTCCTCGATGTAAAGGGTATGTACGCCATCGAGGACATCGCCGCACGACCGCATGCGAACGTACGCTTACACGCTGCCCTTTCAGCGTGCGGGCATCACTCAGAGCGCGCGCACGGCGCATTCGATTGCCTTACGCAAGTGTGTGGCAGTCGACTAGTTGCTTTAGGTGTGCAAGTGCGTTGTTGTTCATTTCATTCAGTATAGTTGGGGAATCAGTGTGTAGCTTAGCACCGTTTGCGTGGACGAAGATGGATTCATAAAGCACATCGTCATTACAGCATGATCCCAACCCCAGTAAATATATCTACGCCGATTCATGTCAGCGCTGGCCTTGCACTGGCACAGGTGGACGCACTGCATAAGTTAAATCTAATGTCCAGGCGAACCGCGATCTATGCGCTCAAACGCAAACCTGACAAAGCCGAGCACGTCAGCAAGCGCATTAGCTGCAATCACGGGAAGCAGCACGTACGGAAGCGATGCACTTGTTGAGGCAAGCGCAGTCCGAGTTGTACGTGCACGCCTGGCCGTACTCCTGCCACGGGCACGAAGCGGGGGACGCCGCGACAGAGGCGACGAGCGCGGCGGCGAGGAGGAGGGTCGATTTGAAGAACTGCATTGTAGAGTAGTAGGTGGTTGGGAGGGGGTGATGTGATGGGTGGGTGATAGCTTGATGCTAGACCTCGATAGACGGGTGGGTCTTTATACGCTGGCGCTTGTCCGGGGCAAAATGGGATCGGAGGGCGGCTAGCAGTGCGAGATAGACGAGCTCGGTCAGCTGGCGGTGTCCAGATGTGCAAAACGGGGCAGGAACAGAGCCTCGTTTGTCTGGGGTACGACTGGGACGGATGAATTTGATCTAGCCGCCTTGCTGCCGTCGCCAAGCCTTGGACACGGGCAGTTGGGCAGCCAGCTGCCACGGAAGCTTGGCCAGAGCAACGCGGGAAGCCAAGAGATGCGAGATGTGATTTTGATGAAACCGACCGCGCGATCAAAATGGGATTGGCGGGCACATAGCTTCAGACATCTCCGAATGGATGGGCGCGCGTTTTCATGGAGTACGTCGTAGCAAAGACAATGAGAGTGAAGGTCAAGAACAAGAGACGATGTCTGGGTCGATGCGTCAACACCCCACTCGACAAAGGCAGGCTTCAACTTGAAATTGCGGTTCCGAATTGGGCCACTCATCCGCCCGCTTTAGGAAACGTGGCACAGCTTACGTAATCCATGTTCGTTTCTCCATCAGGACACTTTCTGACCACGTTCGCATATCCAGTGCTTGGCGACTGCTAAATTCACCCCGCTCTGCGCGCAAACAGTTTAATCAATCATGGTTAGAGCAATTGGCTTGAGCAGAGTCCAGCTGCTATAAAACCAGGCTCTGCTGTTTGAGTTCAGCATCAAGCCACCCATCAGCCTTCACCACCCAACTACTCTTATCGCAATGCAATTCTTCAAATCTACTCTCCTCGTCGCCGTGGCCTTCGCCGCTACTCTCGTCGCCGCGTCCCCCGCCTCCTGCCCGTGGCAAGAGTACGGCCAGGCGTGCACGTACAACTCGGACTGCGCTTGCCTCAACAAGTGCATCGCATCCGTGAGCATGACCTTAAAACGTCTGGCAAATATTATTGCTGACTTCAATCCTCAGGTCTGCGTTTAGAATCACTAGCACCAGCTAGACCTAGACTATGATTAGGACGGGTTCTGAGGTATGGAGTCTTCCCTATGCCTACTTTAAGTCGAGCCACTGATTTTATCTCGCAGATTTAGGCATTATTATGGAGGGATATAGACTATGATATATGAGCAGCATGTTATTTAAAACTATTTAATGCATCTCTGCGACAATCTTGGTGGCGGCTGGATACTTTCGACTAGGGATATAATGGAAAACGTTGCTCCTGGGTTTCACACATTGTCTTTCTATGCTGAGTATCTGCGCCTGAACGGCTGTGCCCTGATCGCGCAGCTCAAAGCGGCGACGCCTGGACACCTGAGCAAGCATAGGAGCGAAGCACGGCAGGCACCTAATGGCAGGCTGATAGACCACCAGAAAAGCGTGTGCGTCACCCCGAGTTGAAATACGCACGCACAGGGCCCAACACGGTGACCCAGTACATCGAAGAAAGAAAGCCTGCCAGTGCCGCTCGGCTAGCTGGGTGACGTAAACAAGTGCGCGTTCGTGATTTCCGTATGCCTAGAGCCTGCTGAGTACAAAAATTGCGCTATTTGGCCTGGTGCGGCGGCGAAACGAACGCTGGGCTCGCTGACCGAGTCGGACCTTGGACTGAATGCGAAGAGAAACTGTTTGGCAGTAGAATGAACAGAGTGCACGCGGGCTTGATTGTCTTGGGATGTCTGTGTGGCGGCCGACTCGGCCGTTTCGAGTTGGCAAGCGGGGCTTAGAGTTCTCATCTATCTCAAACGTTACTTAATTTATTGCTCAACACGCCGCACGAGAGAGTTCATAAAGCACATATAGTCATTATAGCATGGTCCCCAATTGACAAGTAAATATTATCTACATTTCCAATCCGAGTCAGCAAAATCTCGCACTGGCGACCAAATGCAACGTACGGCATAAGTTAGCTGCAAGAGTGCCTTGCGGGATATATCACGTCTTACACGCAGACCTGGGTAAAGCGCGTTAGCGAACGTTGGCTGCGATGAAGGCGGTACTTACGGAGGCGATGCACTTGTTGAGGCATGCGCAGTCCGAGTTGTATGTGCACGCCTGGCCGTACTCCTGCCACGGGCAGTCTGCGGGAGCGGGTGCGGGGGAGGCCGCAACGAGGGTGGCAGCAAAGGCCACGGCGACGAGGAGAGTGGATTTGAAGAATTGCATTGTGGTGTGTTGGAAGAGAGAGATATAAAATGCAAGATGTGGGTTGTTAGTTGTGGGTTGTGGTTCTAGTCGACAGTTGCTGTGTCTTTTATAGGTGATAGAGCTCGCTGATCCCCACAAAACCCAGATGTCATAAAGCGGGAGACAGATGAGCGCGGACAGCTGGTAATGTCCATATAGTGACAAACGGACAGCAGCATAGACTCGTTCAGCTGAGACGCACGACTGGGACGGGAACTGACGGGATGGGGTTGATGGCACTGTCTGACCAATAGATACGAGCAGTCGAGATGCAAACGATTGCAATTGCTTGGAAGGCCAAGGACCGGAAGTCAAGAGAGTGATTTTGATGAAACCGTTAACGCGATCAAAATGGGATTGCCGGTCACGCATAGCTTCCCTCATCTCCAATTGGATGTCCTCGCGCTCGGCTGAGGGTCCTGCAGTAGAGTCGGCGAGATAGGTAGGTTCGAGAGCAAGAAACGCGCGAAGTGGGCCATGTCTAAGTCAACACTCAACCAACGTCAAATGCGAGAAAGTTCCGAATTGGACCACTCATTCGCCCGCTTTGGGAAGCGTGTGCATAGTTTACGTAATCCATGTTCGTTCTCCATCTGGATACTGCTGTTTGTGTTTTGAGTGCTTGGCGACTGCTAAAATTGCCCCGCTCTGCACGCATACGGTGCAAGTAGCTACTTTTAGATTAATTGGCTCTAGCAGAGTCCAGCTACTATAAAGACAGGCTGGGCTGGTGGAATTCAACATCAAGCTACCTACTCTCATCCCATCAGCCTTCTCCACTCAACCACTCTTATCACAATGCAATTCTTCAAATCTACTCTCCTCGTCGCCGTGGCCTTCGCCGCTACTCTTGTCGCCGCGTCCCCCGCCTCCTGCCCGTGGCAAGAGTACGGCCAGGCGTGCACGTACAACTCAGACTGCGCGTGCCTCAACAAGTGCATCGCTTCTGTAAGCACCGTTTTATCATTTGCAAAAGATCTCACTGCTAACACGACTCTGCAGGTCTGCGTTTAAATCATGTTTCGGTCATTATCCCCAGTCCGCGGTTTGAGGTGGTTCTTTCGGTGAGGAATCTCATTTCCACTTCAGATCAGGTCACTAATTTCATCCCGTGGATATAGACACTACTATGGAGGGATATAGATTATGATATATGGGCATCATGCTATTTAAATATATTTAATGCATTTGCGACAATATTTGTGGTGCTGGATACCTACAACCGGGGTTCAGCGCTGTTCTGGTACTGCGCACATCGTCTATCGGGAGCTGAATATGTGCAAATAAATTTCTCGATCAGCAATGCGCTGGGAGTAGTTATAGACATCTCGCGCAAGTTGCCATCCACCGTGAAGCCTTTGAATGGCTTCTTTAGGCTCCTCGCGTCCAGATGGTTGATAAGCCACGCGGGTTCAGGTATCTCGCAGCGCGACTGCCACCATGGCAGCGCGTCGTGGGCTGCAATCCCAGCGATTTTTGGATGGGATGCGGGGGGGATAATGTCGCGAAAGGCTACTGCCGCCGAGGTGAGCGGGGTGGCAGGATTGTTGGAGAGAATATAGCCAGAATTTCTAGGCACGAATGAGGAAGTCATGTTGTCTGAGAGGTAGCTAGTAGATTGAGGCACAAGCAAGATGGTATTGGTCAGGTTATATGATGCCAGAATTCAAGACCGTTCGAATTCTGAGTGTGCATGGCCGCCAGATAGACGCCGGCGCGGTCCGATTTTCGGGTGAATGGATTACCTCCAGGTACCACAGGGAACCACTTTTATGCAACTGTCATGAGGTCCTGCTCGATCAGTCGCCCAGGCGCACACCCCACGGGGCGCTGACCACTGCTGACCACTGCGATATCGATACCCAGAAACATACATAACCAGGCAAACCGGTCTCGAGTTTGACTGGTGATCGCCGGCTGTTAATACCCTTTGCTTCTGACGCTCACGATCATATCATGATGGAGGAAGACCGCAAGAGCGTTGCCGACGTCGAGAAGACCTCTGGGTCGTACACAGAGGATGTTACAGTCGTCAATTCACCCAAGTACGCGGAGATGGAGAGACGTCACGGGCGCACGGTGAGCTTCATGGTGGTCGTTCACAAGAGGGATAGCTTTCTCACGCGCCGTGCAGGATCTTGTCCCAGTTCCTTCGGACTCCAAAACCGACCCTCTGAACTGGCCTAGTTGGAAGAAGAATGTGCTCCTCTTCATTGTTGCATTTCATGCGATGCAAGGGCCTTTCAGCGCAGGTATGTTAATCTTGCATTGTATTGGCGTGTGGCATCTCTAATATTTGTCGGTTCGCAGCCATCATTATCCCTGCTTACCAAGAGCTCGCTGCTGCGTTCGATGTATCCCTCAACAAGATCACTTACTTAACGTATGGCGCATCCATACGAACCGTAAATGCCAACCTAACATTCCTGCAGGTCGACTCAAATTGTATTCCTCGGAGTCATGCCTCTTATCTGGGCGCCCATTTCCTCCCGCATCGGACGGCGGCCAGTTTACCTCGTATCTGCGCTCCTCTCCGCGGTCTTTGCACTCGCTGGTGGCTTCACGCACTCGTATGGCGCCCTGATGGCCACACGCATCCTACAGGCCATCTTCCTCGCGCCCCCACAGTCCATCGGTGCGTCGACCGTTAATGAATTGTTCTTTTCATATCAAGTTTGTTCTCCTATTCCACGTGTCGAAGTTTTTCTGACACTAACAGCATTTTCTCAGAAAGGACAGAAGATGGGTGTGTGGGTGCTCCTTGTGACGTGCGGCCCCATCCTGGGCCCCGTCTGTGCGGGGTACCTTGTGCAATACAAGGGCTGGCGCGCCTCTTTCTACCTGCTCGCTGGAATACACTTCGCGCTGTTCTTCGCGCATCTAGCTTTTGGCCCTGAGACGCTGTATCCAAATCGCTTAGCGCCGGGAGAGACGCTGCACGATGAAGAGGAGGTGTCAACGTTCCAGCAGTACTTTGGTTTTCGCGTTTACAGAAAAGAGCGCATTCACTTTATGGAGATCGTCAGGCCTCTGTTCATGGTCATCCGCCCTGTCGTGCTTTTCCCCGCCCTGGCCTATGCAATCACGTTTTCATATACCAACGTATTGATGGTAAGTAGAGACTTAAGAGTCATTGGCTCTCGCATTGAGCTCATCATTTGCCTAGACTGTATACGTACCGCAGCTCTTCGGCGAGATTTTCCACCTCGAAGCCGGCCAAGTCAGTCTCCAGTTCCTCGCACTGCTTGTCGGCGCCGTCCTAGGCGAGCAGATTGCTGGCTTTGGTAGCGACAAGTTTGTCAGTTGGCGCACGCGTCAAAATGGCGGGGTGCGAAAGCCTGAGTCCAGGCTCGCTATTGCGCCGATTGGGTTCATACTCGCTATCGTTGGTCTGATTGGTGAGTGCTCTTCAGTACACGCGCGGCTGAATGTTTATTAATTTGGATTATGTAGTATGGGGAGTACAATTGCAGAACGCCACAGTGGGCAAGTGGAATATCACCCCTGTAAGTCTGTCTTTTTCGTAACAGCCATTCGCTGCTAAAATATGTATCTCCCCAGGATATCGGGTCAGCAATCGCGAGTTTTGGCCAGCAGGTCGTCACCACCGTCTGTGTCACTTACGCTATCGAGTCGTACCACAGCGAGGCCGCCGACGTGTCCGCCTTCATCTCCTTCCTGCGGCAGATCTATGCCTTCGTACGTTGACGCATAAATTATCGCTTACTGGCGCTGACATTGTTATCTCCAGACTGCGCCATTCTATCTCCCGGACGCGTTCTTGAGCATGGGCGATGCGGGGACCTGCGGGCTGTGCGCGGGCCTGATCTTCCTGGGCATGCTGATGACGATGGCGTGCCACGTTTTTGGGGCACGCTGGCGGGGCGCCTAGAGGTACGAGTACTTGAAGGATGGATATGAGAGACTGCGGGGCGCCGGCCGCGCCTGGATGGCATTTGGTGCTACTTTGCTGGAGTTGTGGTCTGCAGGCCCTACCCCGCATTTCGGGGCTGTAAATATGTTCCCCCGTGTAATTGGATATGTAGATCTTGTGTCCCATGTCTCCGGCTGTTCCTGTATTCATCTAATACCCCGCGGTTTGAATGATTTTCCTTTGCCCCTCGCCGTTCCACACTATTGTGTCCCCGAAAGTCGGGCATGGGTGTATATTATGCAAAGTGATTGCGTACTATCTGATAACGCCCGGGCCCCGCCATCCGCTGATCACGCATCGTTACCCGGATTTTAAATACGGCGACCGACAGGTCGATTGACTATTAGACTATCATCACGCTATCGTCATCGCCTGCTCCCAAGGATGTCTGCAGCAACTTGGAACAGTGAGTTCGACCTGCTGCACGTGCCAGCTATCGAGCGCTGTCGTAATCGCAATTTCTCCAGGACTCATTCGCTTCATCCCACGATCAAGCACGCAGGCAGGCGTCAAGGCTCTCATCGGCCAGCCTGTCAACGCCAATCAGGACGTCGGACTTGCTTCGCGCAATGGAGAAGAGGTGCGCGTCGAGGTGTATGAAGGATCATCTATTTTGGAGCCCGGGAAGCCTTCTGGGAAGATCGAGACACTCGAAAGGCTGCTCAGCCCCCTCACGCAGAGCGAGGTGGGATCTATACGCTGTATTGGTCTGAACGTGCGTGTTCAGCGGTCATTCTGCTGAGATGTCACTAATTTAGGCTTGCATTGCAGTACCTCAAGCACGCGGAGGAGGCTGGGCTGGCTCTGCCTGATGTCCCTGTGCTCTTCATGTATGACTTACATCCTCTCGACATTGTTTTATAGACTCTGATCAGACATTTGAAACAAACAGAAAACCTGAAACGGCCCTCGCGGATCCTTACCCAGCCCCAACTATCATTCCAAGGTCTCAACTTTCCAACAACAGCACCGACTACGAGGCGGAGCTTTGCGTCGTAATCGGCAAGACGGCGAAGGACGTGTCCGAGAAAGATGCGCTGAGCTATGTGCTTGGTTATACAGCTTCAAATGATGTCTCGAACCGGTACAGTCAGTTTGCTCAGAGTCAGTGGTGTTTCTCGAAGGGCTTCGATGGCTCTTGTCCGATAGGTAAGCGCGGCAGGTGGTTCTTGATACGAACTCTACTGACTGTGCGCCAGGACCTTGTATCGTCTCGACAAGCCTGGTGCCGGACGTATCGAAGTTGCGTATGCGAGGAATAAAAAATGGCAAGGTCATGCAGAACAGCGGGCTCGAGTTAGTGCATATAAATTTATGCCTCCAGATCGCATGCTGACCCAGCCTCCAGCGACCTGATCTTCTCCGTGAGCAAGATCGTGAGCTTCCTCTCGCAAGGGACGACCCTGCGTCCCGGAACCATCATCCTCACGGGCACGCCGGCGGGCGTGGGTGGGATGATGAAGCCACAGGAGTATCTGCAGCACGGCGACGAGTTTGCGGTGGAGGTGCTGCCCCATATCGGCACACTGGTGACGCAGTTTGAGGATGAAAGTAGAGATGTACCTCTATCTCCGCTCTAATGTAATGTATGATCGTGAAGTCTCGATAGCAGTGGCATTACGGGGCCGATTAACAATGATGCACAGACGCACCTGATGATGAGCAATATTGCCTCAGGCCCGGAAGGGCGTGCCGCTCGTTATTTATTGAGCCCGCACCTCTTCCCAGACAACGACCTCGAGCTACCTCGAGGCTCGAGGCTCCAAGTCTTCCGACGCCCCCGACGCCTGCTTCGCGCTCGCTGGCCGGCTGTATCGGACTGCTCTCTATATATAGCCTACAGAAATACCCAACTTGCACCACTAACGACTTTACGATTCTTTGACGACCCACTTGTACTTGTTGTACTCTCTTCTCCTCTATCTCACCTTATCTTTATTCGATCTCTCTGTTGTATTTTGTTATGGTATCAAACGCGACATGTTTTGCGCCCAAGGCCGCGCAGCAAGGCCCACCTCTCATTCAAGATGGACATCTCGTCATTCAAGGTCCGATATCTCGAGACCCATTCATCACTTGCTGTTACTAATTATTCAATCCAGCTCACGATGTACGTTTCTGTGACTCTGATTTCTTGATAGTATATGGGTGAACGGATGTGCTGTTCTAGGTTGGCTGGATCGTGTCCGGGGTGTTCATGATTGTGGCCTGCATCACTTCGTTTTGGCTTGTGAACAAACACCTCCAGTGGTATACCAATGTAAGTTCTAATAAAGTGGCATTTGGACGACCTGCTCATGCATGATGATACAGAAGCGCGAACAGCGATGTAAACTCAACCTATCTCGGTCGATGCATGGTTGCTGATAACCTTCTAGACATCGTCCGCATTCTCTTCATGGTTCCCATCTACGCCGTCGTCAGCTTCGCGTCGTATTTGTTCTGGGTAGGTTTTCAAAATTTGTGTTTTGAACCTGCTGCTGAATTAGACATAGGACCACTCGACTGCACTCTTGCTCATTCGCGACGGCTACGAATCGACCGTGCTCACTTCTTTCTTCTATCTCCTCCTCAACTACCTCTCTCCCAATCCTGATGAGCAGAAGATCATATTCCGCGCCGTCGGCATCTCGCAACATGCCGACCGCGAAGCTATCAAAGCTGGGAAGCCTGTGCGGAAGTGGATGCTCCCTCTGGGCTGGGTGAAGAAGAAGCCCGCCGACGGGCTTTACTTCTTGCAGATGATGAAGTGGGGGGTGCTTCAATACTGTGTCGTCAGACCCACGTGCGTCCTATCCCATCAGTGTCCATCATCAAGCTTATTCTCGCTGCAGGACCACGCTTGCAGCGGTTATTCTCAACTATATAGGGTGGTATTGCGAATCCTCCTGGTCACCAGTATGGGGCTATGTCTATGTGAGCAGAATGTCATGCCAATTCAAAGCTGCCATTAAGATGTTTACAGATAGAAATTGTTGTCACTGTGTCTGTCTCAGTTGCCATGTATTGCCTGATTCAGATGTATGTGACCATTTCGGGACACCTCGCACCACACAAACCACTGCTCAAGCTATTTGCCATCAAGGCCGTCGGTGCGTTCCACTCCATCTCATCAACATCGCCTTTGTAGGCTCATGCAGTTTCCTATTCAAGTTTTCCTGACATTTTGGCAATCTACACTCCTTTCCCTCCTGAGTTCATTTGGAGTTGTTAAGGCGGTATGTATCTTATTCTAGCTCTGTGGGATGCGAAGTTTAACCTAACTACGCTCAGTCACTGTACATGACGGCGGAAGACGTCAATACCGGAATCAGCGCAATTCTGGAATGTTTCGAAATGATGTACGCTCACACCCTCCTAATCAAACTATCTGTTCTCATGTGAAGCTCCACAGGCTGTTTGCATTCTTACATCTACGGGCCTTCACATACAGGCCGTATGTATTACCCGATGTTCACCTCAGGACCCCGCGTCTCCGATCATTGGGCCATGCATTTGACTTCCGCGAGACCTTCCGCGAGATAGGTGCTGGTTGCGTGTATCTTGTCGACCGAATGAAAGGCCGAGAGGCCCGCGTGGACATCATCGCTCGGAGAGCCGCTGTTTTTGAGGACACTTTTGGACAAGAGCGCCCTCGTCCCGTGGCCACTTTACCTACTCTGGAGTACGGACTTATGCAAGAGAAGCCCCCGATGGAAGTCCAGGTGCTCAGAGAGGTGAATGTGGATGTCGGCGGGGAGAGGCAGTGGTTAGGGATTGGGGATGACTACGGGTACGGCCTGGCTTATGCAAGTAGGAGGGAGAAAGACAAGAGCGACGGACTGGGCGAGGCCATCGAGAAAGAGCTGGGAAGAAGACGAGCTGGCGGCAACAACACTCGCCACTCTTCAGAAGATGGCTCGAGCAGACCACGCTCGTCGTGGTGGCGGGACGTGTATAATCGCCTATCGCAGTCGGGCCCTGATTCCGACGAGCCAGAACGACCAACAGCTTCCCTCCTCCCACATGGATATGAGTATGACGACGCGCCACCCCCTTCAATCATCCAGACCTACCGCATCCGCAACGCCGAGGAAGCTAGAGCGCTTACATCAGGTCCAATTGACGCTGATGTACTCGGGCCACTTCCAGCCTCGCCGCTGCTGCGCAAGGATCTCAGAAACAACGCATCTACACCCGCTGTTGAGCGTTCGGACAGTCTATTGGCGAGGGTCTTCCCCCACACCTCATTGACTGATCTCGCCCCCTCAGAGTCAACTCATACCTCGGGGAATATACAAGTAAAGAATGTGGGAATGGGACAAGTCCCGTCAAGTGTTGTTGTCACGTCTGGTAACAACCCTGGCAGGGTGTTGATGAGATCGCCGGAGCCAGGACACCTGCCAGGAGTTACTGGTATTGACGACGCCCGTCCGCGGACCTCCGGCCCTCAGAAAACTCGACAACAATACGAGTTGCCAGCCGATGTCATACCCCCAGTACATACGCAACCACGACGGCAGCAGACATTACCTTTGATTGTACAGCAGCGTACAGTCCAACAGCATGCCCCACTCCCTGAACCCACTGACCGCCGCGTGTCTGGTTCTTCGCGTGTGCGACAGTCGGCAGCTCACCGCGCCTCTCAGCGTCTTACTGCTTCTGTACCCTCAGGTGCAGCAAACCCTTCCCTTCCGCAACATATGGGTAGGCCAGCCAACGGGGATGCGTTCGACCCGATGAGCCTGTATCTCGCTGCCCAACGCCACAATGCTCAACCTCCGAGCAGAGAAAGGCGACATACCCCTGCGCTTCCGACAGCTTCTTCAGCTGGTCCTCGTCCAAAACGCAGTCCATTCACTCGTGCACCTACACGGTTATCGATCCCTGCGCCATTGGCGCCTATTGCTTCGCATCAACGCACAACGCCCCATACCGCAAATCCGACGCATCCAATTTCTCGGCCAGCCCCTGCGCACTATAATGACACCCCTCCTTCGGAGATACGAACTGATACACGACGATGACGAATTCACCCTCGGCTATGACAGATAATCGCTGTTTATTTGTCACCTGTTTTATATAGTTGAATACCATCAACGTTTGGCATACGCCTGCTTGCTGGAGATTCAACCACAGTACAAGGGATACATGATGTGCTGCAACAGTTGTGGGCGCCGTCACACTTCGCACTGATCGCATCCGCTAGGTATGAGCCATTGTCGATAATGAATGCAGGCGGGTCATATTCTTTCCCACAATCAGGGTGACCAGAAGAGCATGTGGTATCTACCATCGTCGAAGCAGAAGCTGAGATCCGCTTGCGTGGGTCAAGAATGGCGTGTCCGTGCAAGTAAGTCATCCAATAATCTTCAGTTGCTGATTTACACGCAGTAAAGCGCGGGGAAGAGGAGCTCGAGCATGGCGCCGATCTTCGCGAAGTTAGGCGAAGTTCCTTCTCAATGATTTTGATGCTCAACGCTCAAACCACACGGTCGTTTACGGTCGTGTTGGACCGTCGCGCGCGTGGCGCCGTATGCGCCACGATAATAAACATATGATAAATCACATTATTCCGGGGTAATACAGAATATATCCAACACGAATTGCAACAGCTCTTGATGATCGTCTCCTTAAGCTTGCGATCGGGAAAATGTGGGTGCCGTACTGTGCGCCGGAAGGTTGACTTATAATCCATTTATTTAGGGTGCAGCATGGCTATATCAACGCCCGCAAACCATGCTCGTATGACTCTTACCGAAGCGAGCTCTTATCTGAGAATGCGCGTGTAGGAGAGGTCTAATCCGGAATCACATGACCAATCAGTGATGGCGGGGTTCAGATGAAACTCAGCGAGTATGGTATGTCCCCACTTCCATGCGGCCCACTATTGACGCTTCTGGCCGTGTATTTGTCCAATAAGCAAACATCCGATACGAGGAATCAGGTTTATACCAGACATTGGCAAGGCTGAACACTCACATTAAATCTCGATACTAAAGTAATTATCCTTGCAGCAATGCTACTACCTGGGACATTAACGAAGATTCGGAAAGTCGAACGCGCGGACGCAGATGACAACACCGAGGCGCCCTTGTTGCGGTGGAGCCATCAAATTGGACCTTCGAGTCGCATCTACGGACCGGCGTCTTAGCGACAGTTGATGAGCTGTACACTCCAGGTCTACAAGGGTCCACTGGGGACATTTCTGCTGTGAGACGGATAGAACTTCACAGCACCGGTTTGACCCACCTTGAATGAATTGACGCGTCTCTTGAGTATGTAATTAACCACTTGATCTAGAAAACCTCTATTAACTCGGCCCTGCAATCTTACCCAGTTGCCTACGGTAAGAGCAAGTAACTATGCAATTGATGTCTTGTGTCGCTGTCAGGCGCGATCAGGCCCAATTTTAGAATTTAGGGTTGGCACGGTATCACATTGTTGACGAGCCACACAGCTTCTTTCGCAACACTGAGCAGCGATGAACATGAGTAAGTATCACATCATTTGTTCAACGCACATGGTCTCTTCAAGCCAGCGATTGTATAAAGCCTGAGCTCATTCGATGTTTTATTCATCACTCCATTCGGCCTTGTCTTCCATCCAACGGATCTCCTCCCCTTGCCAGACAGTTGACCACTCTCAATCAAGATGTTCCC
The DNA here is from genome assembly GCA_014898675.1 of Athelia sp. TMB. NCBI lineage: Eukaryota > Fungi > Basidiomycota > Agaricomycetes > Atheliales > Atheliaceae > Athelia > Athelia sp. TMB. The sequence goes on along the minus strand of JACXVL010000046.1, from coordinate 56,014 downwards.
CTCATCAGCACTCCTGTCCATGGCTCTCGTGGCCATCTCCTCTGTCGCTGCTTCTCCCATCCAGCGCGACACTGGCAAGTTCTCCCTCGCGTTCGCCGCCAAGGTCAACGCCACGGGCTCCCAGAACATTGCGGAGCACGACCGTGCCCGTGCTGCTGCCTTGCGTCAGAATGCGCAGTCGGGAAATGCCAAGCGATCGACTGTCAGCGTTGACAACACTGCAGTCACTTACACAGCCTCGGTCGGCGTTGGCAGCCCTGCCACCCAATGTGAGTGCACGATTAGTTGACATTCTACTCTCTTTGGCTAATTGTTGCTCGGATAGACACCCTGTTGATTGATACCGGCTCATCCAACACCTGGGTTGGCGCCGACAAGAAGTACACCCCCACCAGCACCTCCTCGGACACCGGAAACACCGTTTCTGTCTCATATGGCAGCGGCAAGTTCAGCGGTGAAGAATACACCGACACCGTGACTCTTTCCGATGATCTTGTGATCACCAAGCAATCCATTGGTGTCGCTTCGTCCACCACCGGCTTCAGCGGTGTAGATGGCATTCTTGGGTAAGTAATCGCAATTCTTCACGCACCTCTACCTTCGCTAACCAAACATAGCATCGGCCCCGTTGCTCTGACTTCCAGCACGGTCAATGGAGCGGACAGCGTCCCCACAGTCACCGACAACCTGTACTCTGCCGGAACGATCAGCACTGAGGTCATCGGTATCTACTACGTCCCAGCTGCCGAGTCCGACGCCACTGGCACTCTCGACTTTGGTGCCACCGACAGCTCCCAGTACACGGGCGACATCACTTACACTCCCATCACCAGCACCAGCCCCGCTAGCCAATACTGGGGCATCGACCAGTCCATCTCCTACGGTGGCAGCACTATCCTGGATAGCACCGCCGGCATCGTCGACACTGGCACAACCCTCCTCCTCCTGGCCAGCGACGCGTTCTCCAAGTACGAGAAGGCTACTGGTGGCACCCTCGACTCCACCACGGGTCTACTGAAGATCACCTCGAGCCAGTACTCCTCGCTCTCCGACTTGGACTTCAGCATCGGCGGCACCACTTTCACACTCAGCGCCAATGCGCAGATCTGGCCGCGTAGCTTGAACAGCCAGATTGGCGGCGAAAGCGGCAGCATCTACCTCGTCGCCTCCGACATTGGGTCCAACAGCGGCTCCGGCCTCGATTTCATCAACGGCTACGCGTTCCTGTACGTCCGTTTGCTGTTGAATCCGCTGCTGTCGCTAATTGGCCTTTCAGCGAGCGCTTCTATTCCGTTTTCGATACCACCAACTCCCAAGTTGGATTCGCCACCACTCAATATACCACTTCGACCTCCAATTAGAGGGTCAAATATTCCATAACTTTATTGCATTGTCACTGTTGTATGAATTGGCGCATTTTGTGAATTTATTGCATATTTTGTTTCGATTGCACGACCGCTCTTGGGCGACTGAGACCTCCAGTTGGATCGCTCGTACACTCGAGTAAGTAAGATCATCCCCATAACTCGGGGTCTCGGCGTAGTCAAGTAAATGAGTTTGCTGAGTAAGGCTTGATCCAGCCTCCTTGCTGTGTGTGGCACTTTCGTCAACGACGTTCTAGACAAGTTCAGATGATGCACACCTTAGTTAAGGCATCTGATAAACGGAAGCGCCTTCCTCTTGCATTGGGCTATTAGGATCCAGCATTGCGGATTGCACGAGCGCATACGCTTGGCGGGCACACGCACTTGACATGCTGCACAGCGGTATTGCAGTCACCAGCACAATGGGGTTTTCCGCAGTCAATGTCGCAGCGGGGACCGTGAACAGGGCCTTTGCTCGCAGTTTTTGGCAAAACAGGCAAGTCGAGTTCCACGCCTTCAAGGCTTCGACATCGGCGATCTCCATGAGGTCGGTAATGAACTTCGACGTGGTCTCCCGCGGGGCGTTTGGTGTGCAATATTCGGCAGGGATGTCCTGGAAGAACTCGACCGTCGGCCCGTCGCGGGCGAGCATGTACTCGAGGCGGAGTTTCTTCATGGGACCGGCACCTGCGGAAACCAGTAGGTTCGCAGATGGCGTGCCATTGTTGGTGTCGGAGGGAACCAGGTTGTGTTTCCTCCGGATGTCGCGCAGCCTCTTTACGCTGAGAATCCAAGTCGGTTGGGTCTCTTTGATGTACTCGTGAATCTTTGGGATGCCTGTTTGCACTCCCTGCGTGCTTTGGACGCGACGTATGACTTGCACGACTTCTTGCTCCGTTGGTGACACTGTGGCCGACATGACCGAGCTGGCTCAAGATACAGGGGTCTGGATAGGTGAATTCGCGTTCTGCCTTTTGGACGATGTGGAAGCAGAAGTAAAATGAGGTCAAAATGAACTTGACAGACGACTCCTTCAATGAAAGTTTGCTCGATCGGTGTGTCACGTGCAAGTTACTAATTAGCTGGATAGTGGCAACCCATCATATAAAACTTGAGCTAGCCGAGAGAGGCCGTATCTTGGACAAGGATGCAAGTCATCGACACTAAGAGCTACTGAAACTTTCAGCAAGGATCAGTTTTGGGTGGCGAAGGAGACTCAGAATCCAGTGGGTGGAATCAACGGGCCGTCGGTGCGGAAAGTCCGACTGTCCAGAAAAAGAAAGGAAATTTCAAAATCGGATCCGAAATGCTTGACTTTCCATAGCTGGCTCTGGTCTTGACGCGCTTGACGATGCTTTGTTAAGCACTTGATTAGCTTGACTAGTCTCGAGCTTGAACCTCGCTTGAACCTCTTTGCAGTTTAATGAGTGACAGCAGTTGGACAGCAAGTTCAACCTTTTTTGCAAACCGCACTATCATTTATGTAGTGAAGATGAGTGAGTGTCAAATTATTCGTTCGAAAGGTATAATCTCTTCCAAACACAGATTGTATAAAGCCTGAGCTCATCCGATGTTTTATTCATCACTCCATTGGGCCCCGCCCTCCTTTCAACGGACCTCCTCCCCTTACCCCCTCCCGGACAGTCGCCCGCTCTCATTCACGATGTTCCCCTCATCAGCACTCCTGTCCCTCGCTCTCTTGGCCATCTCCTCTGTCGCTGCTTCCCCCATCCAACGCAACACTGGCAAGTTCTCCCTCGCGTTCGCCGCCAGGGTCAACGCCACGGGCTCCCGGAACATTGCGGAGCATGACCGTGCCCGTGCTGCTGCCTTGCGCCAGAATGCGCAGTCGGGAAATGCCAAGCGAGCGACCGTCAGCATTGACAACGCCGTAGTCACTTACACAGCCTCGGTCGGTGTTGGCAGCCCCCCCACACAGTGTTGGTGTGCATTGACTCCTTAATTATATTTGGCTTACCTGCGTCAAACTAGACACCCTGGTGATCGATACCGGCTCATCCAACACCTGGATTGGCGCCGGCAAGGGATACACCCCCACTAGCACCTCCTCGGACACCGGAAACGCCGTTTCTGTCTCATATGGCAGTGGCTTTTTCAGTGGTGAAGAATACACCGACGTCGTGACTCTTTCCGATGATCTTGTGATCACCCAGCAGTCCATTGGTGTCGCTTCGACTAGCAATGGCATGATCGGTATTGACGGCATTCTGGGCATCGGTCCTGTTGGCTTGACTTCCGGCACAGTCTCCAACACGGACACAGTCCCCACCGTCAGCAATAACCTGTACTCTGCCGGAACGATCAGCACTGAGATCATCGGTATCTACTACTTCCCAGCTGCCGAGTCCGGCGCCACTGGCACTCTTGACTTTGGTGCCACCGACTGCTCCCAATGCACGGGCGACATCACATACACCCCCATCACTAGCATCGGCCCCGCCAGCGAGTACTGGGGCATTGACCAGTCTATCTCCTACGGCGGCAGCATTATTCTGGATAGCACCGCCGGCATTGTCGACACCGGCACAACCTTCCTCCTCTTGGCCAGCGACGCGTATTCTAGGTACCAGTCAGCTACTGGCAGCACCCTCGACTCTGCCACTGGGCTCCTGAAGATCACCTCAGAGCAGTTCTCTGCGCTTTCTGACCTGGACATCGTGATCGGCGGCACCACTTTCACGCTGAGTGCTAACGCACAGATCTGGCCCCGTAGCCTGAACAGCCAGATTGGGGGCGAAAGTGGCAGCATCTACCTCATCGTGTCCGACCTTGGGTCCAGCAGCGGCTCCGGCCTCGATTTCATTAACGGCTACGTGTTCCTGTACGTCTGCTTATTCTTGACTTCCTCGGCAATGCTAATCGGGAGTTCAGCGAGCGCTTCTACACCGTCTTTGATAGCACCAACTCCCAGGTTGGCTTTGCCACCACTACATATACTACCTCGACTTCTAACTGAATAGTTGAATAAATGTAATGCATCACCTGGGGACCTGCTGCTTTTTGTCGTCCTGGACATGGTCAGATCATCGATGCTACTCGCTATACTTTAAAATTGTTTCCGGCCTGGTGAAAGCCGGGTACGGATTTGCAAGTATCGCGTGGAAGTCTTTCTCAAGCTCGTGTCCGTCCGGCTTGCATTCAAAACCTGAAAACTGGACTTTCATCGTGCTGGCAATGAATAGAGGCTGCATTGATACTGGTCTTCACGCACACTTGAGCTTGAAGGAGAAACATCTATGTGCGGGAGACCGCAGCCGATTACTATTTGATCTAAATTTCTTTTATTTTCAGCTACTCGCTGAAATAATGACTTGAACATGCCCCAGGGCTGGCCCAGTGTGAACGCCACAATGTAGCCGCTCACGTGTTTAACATCTTGTATTGACTCCAGACTTGAACAAGCGCCGACTGTCTGTCAACCCAAACGATCACAGACCCATTATAGCCCATTATCCCTCAAAAGTGCTTCATTCTTGTTGACTCTTTTGTGACGGGATGGCCCCACTGGGCCTCGGATCTCTGAGGCCATTAGTTCTACGAGTAACTTCGCGTGTTTGCGTTCCGACATGCCAGTTGCGTCTCGGTTTATGCTGGCGGAGTTACAGCACCAACGCTGAGGCGTTGGATGTCAAACGACGACATTTGGTGAGCAGCTTGAACACGTCATTCTGCTAATATGAATGCTGAGACGCGGTCGATGGCGTAGCAAGCTACAAAACAACCACAGGACCATGTCCGGAAACCGCATCATCCCAAGCAATCTATACGTACTCTTGACCCTGCTCAACTGACCGAAGCGGACTTCGTCGACCTCTCCGATCTATTACGACCCCAATTCCGCTTATTAGTGTCATCGACTCACTCGCACACAATCAGTCTCAGCTATGTATACCTCAATAGGTTCCCAGAGGCTACGAGAGGCTTCTTGTACTACCATATGCCGGTTAAGCTGGCCCCTCGAGCAAGCGAGATACGCTTTCGCATTACGCATGGAGCAGATCCCCACGGATTTTCCGGTGGTCGCGACCTAACCCTACCAAACGGCCTACCATGGTCACTACCGCTCCTCACACTCTCGCCGCCGCTTAGCCCTGCCATTCTGGATATGTTATTCCACAACGGACTGCTCGACAAGGCTAACTTGGATTGGCTCTCCCAAAGGGAAGGCAACTGGATCCGTAGCAGTAAACCTCGCCTTTTCATCCACTGTTTGGATCAAGTCTTCATGCACGATTTCTCACGCTACCATATCTTCTGCAACGTTGTCGGCGAAACCACTGTCAGCAAGGGCATTTTCTTGTCGACCCCTTTCGCTTACCAAACGAGCAAGGACAGATGGGTGCGTCCTTTTTCAGGTGAGCCGCACCCATTCCGTGCTGATAACTATGACTGATTCCTACTTATGCACAGGTCGTGCGTTGATGCGTCTTGAGGAGCATGAAAAAACACTGGCTTTGCGCATTGTGAAGCTTCTCACCCCTGTGCAGTGTACTCCAGCCTACGATGGCTACCTCCCGATTCCAACAGAGGGAGAGCTGGTGTACGTTCGCCAGCGCGGGACCGGACTTCGTGGTGTGCAGCGTGCCCTCAAGCCTTGGACGATAAGTCAGAAAAAACTTGCGAAGCATGAGGCCTTGCTGGAACTCATGCGCAGAGCCAGTTCTCGCCGGTTGGAACAGCAAGAACTATCACCACTCAGTTTGTAGTTAGATCTTGCAATAATGACCAGGTGATATGTAATGTATGCTATCTTCCGGTCTTCCGTGCGCATAGCATGTACTCATGTCGTGACCTTCGATTTCGAATGGTCGCTTGGCCACCCATACTTCCACCGGAGGCTGGCATTGCAGGCGTATGTGTAGCACCTCGCGGTGGGCGGAGTTGTTGGCTGAGGAGAAGACGTTCGCGAGAGCGTAAATGTATACGGTTTATAGATGATAAACAGAGGAGTATTCGGTCATTCAAATGGTGGCAGGCTAATTTACATCGTTGCCTTTGCCGTCGAGTTCCAGAGGTAGTTCATACAATTCCAAGTGCTCGCCATGCTTGGCACCAGGTTACAAGCTTCAGGAAAGCTGGTCATTCACCTGTGGAGTATTTCACCACGTATACACGCAATTTTACTTGAGATCCTGAAAGACTCGATTTGTGTGATTGATCGAAGCAGGGATACAAATGCGAATATATAGAATAAGATAATTGTCGCAGTGGCTGAGCAATTACTGGCAATCACTGGTGAGCACGAGAAACAGCAATAAAAAGTGAAGACATACGGAGGTGCAAATGATCTCAGCTGAGCCGCGTGGTCGCCGACCTGACTCTAAACACAAATCTATCAAGGAAGTCAGCGAATAAATAAACCCAGCACGGCAGGGCCACTCACAGAGGCGATGCACTCGTTAGAGCAGCAGTCGCTGTCGTAGGTGCACTTGCCAGCGTAGTTGAGACACTCGGTCTCGGAGGCGGGGGCGGCGGCCACGAGGGAGGCGGCCACGGCCACGGCGACGAGGAGGGTGGACTTGAAGAATTGCATTGTGGTTGAGATGGGTCGGTGGGGAGAGTGAGTTGGATGTGGTGGATGAGTGGGGTGATTTGTTGAATTGAATGGAGAGCTTGGAGAGGTTATATAGGTTCGAGAGCGCCTCATATGCGGCGGCAAGCTGGACCGCGATGGGGCCGGACATGATTTTGATCGAAGCGGGGTATGTTCATCAAGGTGGAGCGAGAGTGAGAGATCAAAGTGGCACGCCCATTTGTGATATGAGAGCAGAAGCGAGCCTGTGAGTAGCAATATAGCTGTATTTTGCAGTCCAGCCATTTTACAGCGGTCTGACACAAGCGGTGACTAGTGTGCATAGGTGTTTCTATTGCTTACTAAGTCCTCCAGTCAAGCAGCAAAAGGGGGACGTGGCATCGTGGCGAACTAATAAGAAAACGCCTACCTAGATTTATTTTCTGATAGATGCCCCGCCTCGCAAGATTCATGAGTAGAGATGTTGCCAAGCGCATGCATGAGAAAGCCACAGCATCGCAGATGAGTGTCATGATACTCCACAAAAAGGACTAGGAGGAGGTAAGTTCAATACCATCAAAATCAAATTCGCGATATGGTCGGGGAAACTGCTTGGTCATCAACTGCAGAACTATAGCGATAAAGAATGGAAAACATACGATGACTGTTTGTCCATGTTGTGCTCGTGGCGAGACTCTATACCCCACCACGATGTAGCAAGACACTGACGTTGGCGATTAGTAGGTGACCATGACGCGCATCTTCCGAGTCGCAGGTTGCGTCATGTTGAGTATCTCGTAACAGTACTGTTGCGGACCGGAACAGTTGATTGTCGGGTGCGAGTTCTTCTCGGCAGGATAGTTAGCTGTATGAAGGCGATCTTGATCAGGTGGATTCCCGATTCAGGTCCAACACGAGAGCACGCATGCGCACATAATGGGAAGTATGAATACGCTTCAGTGGTGAACGTAGGTATAAAGAGGGGTACACCGTGATAGACTCGGAGGCACATTGACACTTCCGACTCGGAGCTGGCATGCCAACCCCCGCAATGCCAAATTCACTCCAGCGTTTTGTAAGTATCATACTAAGAATCTTCAAGGAACGAAAAGGTTGCACCTTTTTTGTAGCAGCGCTGCCGTGTCTTTCAGAGATGTATGAAGCAGGCTGAAGGGATGCGAATCTGCATCGAAAACGGGTACAAGAGCGAAAGCTCCGACGGGTGACTATTTCGGGAGTCAACGCTTCTGGCCAAAGAAGGAAATTGTTTTGTGTTACGTATGGATTGGCGAAAGCTAAAAACATTGGCCTCGCATCCTCACCTCAATCCCTGCTGTTAATAGTCACAAATCTGCAGGATATAGCTAAGGTATAACAAGGTTTCACACAACTCAATAGTGCTTGTTTCGTCCTGAAGTAAGGGCGCTTAAAGAAGCGATCTTTGAGATCTTTGAGGGGGCGGGTCTATTAAGCTTCGGTCACGCTACTCGCTGTCCATATGTACAACAGCAGCATGGTCCAACATATCATTTCCATCTCTGTCTTCTCCCTTCCCCTTCACTCCCCCCTCCCCCACCCCCACACTCTTTAGAAGATGTTCTCGTCTTCTACCCTCCTGTCTTTACTTCTCATAACCGCCTCCGTCACGAATGCATCTCCCATTCAACGTGATCTCGGCAGTTCCATCTTGAAGGTTGCGTCCCAACTAAACCTCGGGAAGAAAACCCTGGTTGACCTCGACCGGGAGCGCTGCCTCGCCCGGCACCACAAGACAAAGCCCCACGACAAGCGGACTGCTTCTGAGGCGCTAGCGGACAATGGTGTGGCCTTCACGGCCAAGGTCGGCTTTGGCAGCCCAGCCACGGAATGTGAGTGCTTCGCGAGCAGTATATGCTCGATCGCTAAAGTCTGCTCCAGATAACCTCCTCATTGACACCGGCTCTAGCAACACCTGGGCAGGGTGTGTAATTCGCAGTGGGACCATAGCCAATCACTGAAATTCATCTTATAGAGCTAAGAATAGCGAGGCTTATCACCCCACGTCGACCTCGAAGCGGCAGTCGGAGTATATTGTGCGTCTCTTCTTTCTGCCGTCTCAGACGCAATCTAATTCGTTGCACCAGTTCATGAGCTATGGCTCAGGCCAGATGTCTGGAGATACGTACACCGACCAAGTCACTCTTGGAAACGGGCTGGTCATCAAGAACCAATTGTGCGTAACAATCGCTCATTAGCCTAGTTGTAACCTCATATGTTGGCCCTCAGCATCGGCTTCTCCACCGAATCGCAAGGATTCACTGGTATCGACGGCATTCTCGGGTGCGCACTACCTCAATCTATGCTGGCGAATGCTGACTTCTATTTAGACTGGGTCCCGTCGAACTCACGAGGGGCACGCTCTCTAACGGCAACAAAACGGTGCTCACCGTGATGGACCAGCTCTACAAGCAGAAGACCATCAAGACGGAGACGCTCGGCATCTACTTCGCGCCGTCGGCGGGGGTGCTCCCCACCGGCGAGCTCTCGTTCGGCGATGTCGACACGAGCAAGGTCGTCGGCGCCGTGCACTACGTGCCCGTCACGAAGAACGCGTTCGCAGGGAAGTACTGGGGCATCGACCAGTCGATCTCGTACGGCGGCGAGCAGATCCTGCAGGAGTCCGCCGGCATCGTCGACACAGGTGAGTTCTGCTTTGCGAGCGTGCGAGGAAGCGTGTGCTGATGCGCGCAGGGACGACGCTGGTCATGATCAGCGCCAAGGCGTTCGCAAAGTACGAGAAGGCCACGGGCGGCGTCGTCGATTCGGCCACTGGCATGCTCAAGATCACCGCGGCGCAGTTCGCCAAGCTGAAGAACCTAGATTTCAAGATTGGCACGAAGACATTCAGGTGCGCGTCACATTGCCGTTTGTGATGAATCGCGCTAATTGTTGGCAGCCTGATCCCTGACGCGCAGATCTGGCCGCGCGCGCTGAACAGCGCTATCGGTGGCGACAAGAACAGCATCTACCTCGTGGTGCAGAGCTTTGGGGACGACACGGGTGTCGGGTTTGAGTTCATTAATGGGTTCTCTTTCTTGTGCGCATTCCGCCTTGTTCTTCGGGTGATAAATACTGACTTCGATCTGCAGGCAACGCTTCTACTCGGTTTATGATACCACTAACAAGCGCATCGGCTTCGCTCAGACCGCTGTAAGATATTCGTTACAGACTTGAAATCGCCATACTAATTCTATTCTTTCAGTCCACCAACACGAAGACGAACTACTAGTTCGTTTTTACTTTCTTGACATTTACGCTTTAAGTATGAAGTATCATACGCTATCTTTCCGTGGACATTTCTTGACTCTTTGGGACATCTTGCATACCTTGTGATTACCATCTTGCACACTCTTTTTATACCACCTGCACACCGCTTGCATACCTTATGGTTTGCTGCCTACTTTGCCTGTTGTCGCTAGTTTTCGTGGTTCGTGGCGTATGGCTGTAGGCAAACACGACCAAACACTTCCATGTTGAACATGCACCATCGGCTGCCACAAGACTGCTGAGCTGCTTCAACCTGAACAACGTGCAATTGTGCCGATTTGTGCCATCCATACACTTGCACAGAGGCTAATTCCTGGATAATGATGAGGTATATGCAGGGTCATGTTGGCGTAAACTCATTTGTGGGGTTGACGACGTCTCCACAGGTCTCCACATCTTAAACGCCGGGCCGACGACATTTGCGCGACATGAGAAGAACCCTCTCTCAAATCTGGTCTAGCGCGTCGGCCCAATTAGCCTACAAATGAGCGAGCGGAGGGGCCGTTGCTGCATACACTACCCTCCTCCCACCACTCTCGCAAGCAATGTTCTCATCTGCCACCTTCCTGTCCTTCTCTTGACTATATCGGCTGTGGAAGCGTCTCCGAGCCGCCAGGACCAAGGTGTCCCCTCAGTGCTGACCGTAGCCTCGAGAATTGCGGCTCTTGGTGGGAAGAGCCTGGTCGATCTCGACCGTCAGCGCGCAGCGAGCTTGATCGAAAACGCGAACTATTCAAAGTCGGGGAAGCGCTCGGGCGTGGCTCCTATCAGCAACTCTGGTGTTGTCTTCGATGCTACAGTGACGGTCGGCAGCGCTGCCACAAAATATGTGTTGTATCGCTTTCAGCAGCTGCGAATGTTCTGACGGGACGTTTTGTAGACACACTGCTGGTAGATACCGGCTCGTCGAACACATGGGTAGGATCTCGCAAGACCCACCCGTACAAGATGGCGGGAGCTGCTAAAAAGACCGGAGAGACTGTGGTGCGTGCTAATACCGTGTACCTCACTGAATGTTTTTTTGATCGTGTTCGATGTAGTCAGTCACATATGGCTCAGGCCATTTCAGTGGCTATGAAGTCATTGACTCAATCACACTCGCTCCCGGTGTTACTATTCAGGAGCAATCGTAAGCTCTGCTTGGCTCCGATCTTCAAGGTACATTCCTAACCACTTGATAGTATTGGCATAGCCACCAGTGCATCAGGGTTCAGCGACGTCGATGGAATTCTCGGGTGTGCTTCCGATGCTGATTCGATATAATTCTTCCACTAAATTTCAAGAACAGGATTGGTCCAACCGATCTTACTACAGGCACGCTTTCGAACCAGTCGGAAGAGACCTCAACTGTAATCGATAACCTGGTCGAATCAGGCTCTGTTTCTGAAAAGTGTTGGGTATCTACTTTGCACCTTCTGCCGGATCGCCTAAAGGCGAGCTCTCTTTTGGGCAAGCCGATACCTCGAAAACAACGGAGGCCATTGCCTATGTCCCCATCACTAGCTCTAGCCCGGCGTCTAGATACTGGGGAATTGATCAGTCGATAACGTATGGGTCGCAAACCCTTCTCGCTCACGGCTCTGGCATTGTTGATACAGGTCAGCTAATCATTCTCTCGAAATGATCAACTTCACTGACACTTCATATCTCTACAGGAACAACCTTGATTCTTGTCTCAGACGGTGCGTTTCGACCCGTGCCACCTCGGTCATTCAGTCGCTTGTTCGGCCTATGGGCTCATAGATGCATTTGCCACGTACGAGAAGGCCACAGGTGGCAAACTTGACAGCAACACCAATCTCTTGAAAATGACGCAAGCTCAATATTCGGCCTTGCAACCTCTAGACTTCCACATTGGTTCGGGAGTTTACACGTTGAACGCTAACGCGCAAATCTGGCCTCGCTCGCTCAACAGCGACATTGGAGGCGACAGTGATAGCATATACCTGATACTGCAGAGTTTCGGAAAGGGAGGCGGAAATGGCTGGGATTTCATCAATGGATTCTCCTTCCTGTTTGTACTCTTTGCTTTTGACCCGAGCAGATGCTTACTCTATACACAGTCAGCGGTTCTACTCCGTCTACGACGCCACCAACAAGCGCGTGGGATTCGCCAAGACTGGGGCAAGTTTCAGTTCTATACATGGCTCACCTCGATATATTAACACCCTCTATCCATAGCTCACTCTCAGTAAAAACGATCGGTCATGTGAAGTCAAGTAAACGTTGAAAAACAGGTAAAAAAGTCAAGTGCACTAAATTTACTGACTACGAGGTGACTTTTCGCCACTTTCCGCTTTCGCCGAGGGTCAGTAATCACACCAAATACGATACCCTGCTTCCCTAGGCGCATTGCTAATACTGTGTTTAATATTGTGCGAGGTGACAGTGTAAATACAAGAGTGGAAAGGAGCGAAATGTGCAACTCAAGAAAAGCAAGAAGTCGTATGGAAGTCAGTGATGGTAGGCCACTTGACTTTTTTACCTGTTTTTCAACGTTTACTTGACTTCACATGACCGATCGTTTTTACTGAGGCTCACTGATGCCACTACAAACTGATTGATCACTAATATCTCTAAAATTCAGAGCGCTCTCATGGACAATACCGTCATCATACCATTGCATATCACCATACACACTCCTTGGACAATTGCATACCTAGTACTAATCAATCTAATAAACCACTGGCCATCCCGTGGAGAAATCCAAAAGATTAATGCCCAGAATCGAAGTGGTGGCCGAGTAGTAATCTGTATGAAATATCAGCAAATGACCAGCTATGAAGCTTGTACCTCGATACTTACGATAAACAAGCACCACTTCATCGCCGTCCAGGAGCAGACTTTGTCCACCTGGTCCATAAACGTAGTCATGCGTGCCAAGAATCTCTGTCCCTCCGCCACTCAGGGCAGCGACACCAGACTCGTCGACATATGGACCTTTGAGCGAGGTAGAACGCGTTACGCGAATGTTGTAAGTAGAGGCTGTCCCGTCACAGCAGATATCGAAGCTAGTGAAGAGATAATAGTAACCACCGGTCTAGATTACGAGTCAGTCGGGCCAACTTGTTAATTCAAAACCCAGACGAGCCTCATAGATCCAAGAAGCCTCCTCAGCGCCACCATCTGCGGTCCGCTCAGATATGCTGGTATAGGACGTGAACGACTTTGAATTTACTTATAAGCAATGTAGCATGGAAGAATGGTTTCGACGAGCATACCGGCTTTCCGGTCGATGAGCTTAGTGAGAACAGTTTGATTCCTGACCACCACGAGCCCAGAGAGAGATACCATGACCCAGACACTATGATCAGATGCTTGTGAGGTAAATCAATTATGAGCACAACACTCATATTCTTGATTATATGTAAACTTACGGGGTCGATTGCGTTGTAACCCGAGCTCGTGGTGGAGGAAGTCCTGCCTGGCATGTGAGACGCTAAGTCGGTGATGTGAAATAGGGAGCTTACACCAAGCCATGGTCGAGCCAGCCCGTGAGACCATTGGTGCTGCTGACCAAAAAGATCCCAGAATTTTCGGAGCCGAATTGCGACGCCGCATAGTAGATATAGAAAGTTGATTCGTCTGAACGGGATAAGCGCTAAATGAACATGATGGAAGAGCAGCACCGAATTGCGTACTCACAGTAGGTGCAATCAGGGGCCCAGAGACTCGATGCAGTGCCACTCGTGCCGGTGTAGACATCTGTCTCGCTGGGGGCGCCGCTGGGGAAAATCGAGCCTGCGGACTGTCAAGAGCTTTTGAATAGATTTCTTTATACAGAAACGCGTTGGACCCACTGTGAACGCAGTTCTGTCGGGAGAGGTCCAAATAGGGATGCCAATACCTGTGCCATACAGGTAGTACTTCCCGTTGACCACACACATGCTGGGGTCATGAACACCATCTATGTCTCCGGTCACCTGTTATTAGACTCTCGCATTGAGTTGAGTCCATTATATGCGAGAGTTAGTCACACACCAGGCCTGGATCAGGATACGCAACGACATAGGATACAAGTGCGAAAAGAGCACAGATACTGTTCTTGATGGAGAATAACATGCTTCGGTAGGCAGTCAGTGTGGTTGACCTCTACTCCATGCATATTTATCGACCATCCCCGGGCCGTCGCGGTGAGGTGGGGCAGGCATTCATCCAGTGGCAGTCATGTCTTGTCGACACATGACGTTCGCCAAGGGAAGTCATTAGCACGTCTGAAAATGGCCCTGGGTTGATCCGCGATGGATAGGCGTGCATAAAGTTCGCTTTGGTCTAATCACGTTGGCCATAAATATACTTCCATTGCTGTTGGCTAGTGTATGTGCACGGCCCGCCAGCTGCTAGCGAGAGCCACGCGATGGTCCGTTTGTGTGCGATAGACGGGCCCGCAGCACTCGTGACCGTAGCACACTAGGGCTGCGCTGGCCAGAATCCATACTGTCCGGGACGTCATGGTTCGATCATCAAAGGCATTTCGGAGAATTAGAGATTGGTTTTAGATCGATTTGCGAGGATGGACGACGTGATGCAGCATTCTTGAAGTGTAGGCGAGTCACTGGTCATACGCAGTAGTCAGAATGACTTGACGAATTTGCTTGGAGTGGCTACCAATTATTTTGAGACGGTGATTCGGAAATTTAGCGTGCTCTGTGATCGTGCTCCACGGGCCTTCGTCCAGTTGGCACTGTCATGGGACCGAAAGAATGTGAAAGGGCTACTAGACCCGATGATATCCGTGCGGACGGACTTCGTTATTTGCAGGTCAAGGTTGTCGTAGGCAGGTCATACGGTCACTTAGCTGCAAACCCCAATCACCGCCAAGTTGCTATGATGATATGATTTTAGGAAGCTTTGAACGGGAACATTCATACACCGACCTTAAACATTAGTAATGTTCCATATTTTCTTATGTGCAAGCATTATAAAGCATAATATCATGCATACGCATGTCAGAACATATTACCAGCAGGATTATTCAAATTGAATATCCACTATATGCATGAGACCCTTGGTCAGGCGTAAGTTGTTAGATATCTTGGTCTGATTTTTAGTTCGGCATTCTAAGCATGAATTAGTAGACTGAGCCACGAGTTTGACGGCATGTAGAGGACGTGATTATAGACCATTGTGGAATTTTGCGCCGCAGTTATATCTATAGAGGATAAGCAGTGACGTCGAAGGTGTGTTCCTCTAGACGTATCGCACAGCATGGACAGCTTGCTACACGGGGAGCATCCTTGACTTATAGACCTGAGTGGTTTCGAGATGCCTTCATGCTGAGATATCAATATGCCGCCAATGCGATTCGCGGCGTTGATGCCCGCAGGCTGTAAGTTTTGTTGCCTGGGTCGGTAGCGAGCGCCAAGACTGTCACGCCAATTGAAACTTGCGAAGGTGTGGATTGTAAAAGGCAGATTTCTATCCATGCCAGAAGGAAGCCGGTCCATTAAGAGGGAAATGTAGCGAATGACCTTTGTCTGCGAAAAGAAGGTGGTGAAAGCGAAGACCCGACGCTTGCCTAAAGGAGGAAGTGCCTGTACCTTATTTACGCGGCAATCGAAGGGCGCGTGCCACACTGGCGCCGCTAACCGGTGGTCGTCTCCATTGTTCGCTCTCACCTGTTTCCCTCCTCGATTTGTCTCTTTTTCGTCTTGTCCGTGTCCGCTAGTCGCTCTTTCTATAGTTCGCTCACGATGATGTTCAAACTCTCTGCATCTGCTGTTATTCTGTCTTTACTTGTCGCGAATCCTACCGATGCTCGATTGCACGCAACTAGGGAACACCATGTTACACGGGACGCCGCCACCAAATTATCCTTAGGCTTTGCACACGAAGTAAAGCTGCTCACCGGGAGCAAGACTCTGCCGCAGCTCGACCGCGAGCGTGCAGTGTCGTTTATGAGAAACCAGACCAGCAAAGCTTCAGCGGCGGCAGTGATATCTTCCAATGTGAACGCCAACAACACCGCAGTGACGTATACCACAAGTGTTGGGATCGGCAGCCCGCCTACTCAATGTAAGTGCATTATCTCATCTGGTTGAATGACTGCCGAGCCGCGGCCGCCTCAGACACCTTGTTGATTGACACCGGGAGCTCTGTGCGTACATATAATTATCTCGATTATCATTCTATCCTCATT
>JACXVL010000046.1:0-39662 GCA_014898675.1 Athelia sp. TMB | reverse complement strand
AGTGCATTATCTCATCTGGTTGAATGACTGCCGAGCCGCGGCCGCCTCAGACACCTTGTTGATTGACACCGGGAGCTCTGTGCGTACATATAATTATCTCGATTATCATTCTATCCTCATTCAAGTCATTCCCAGAATACGTGGGTTGGTGCCAAAGGGACCTACGTCAAAACGGGCACCGCCAAGAAGACAGGGGGGCATGTTGTGCGTCCCCATACTCCGTACTCTTTGTCATTTATCACAGTTTCTCACTTGCGTTTGTAGACCGTGAATTATGGGAGCGGTTCCTTCACGGGTTACGCCTACAATGATACTGGTCAGTAAATTCCTTCGTACAAGGATACTAGTGTTCTCACGTCAGGACCACATTCAGTCACAATTGCCCCAGGTCTCACCGTTACTAATCAAACTATCGCCTATGCCACCAAGTCTTCTGGATTTTCGGACATTGACGGTATCCTCGGTATTGGCCCTGTGGATCTTTCCATCGGGAGTGACTCCACCCAAGGACTTCTGCCGACCATCACCGACAACCTTTTCGCACAGCACAAGATTCCGAACAACGAGATCGGTATATTTTTCAAGCCTGCCCAGAGCAGTGGCGGTGAAGGCGAGTTGACTTGGGGCGGAGTCGATAAGACCAAAGTTACGGGCAGCGTGAACTATGTGTCCATCACGGCTACTAACCCTGCGGGAAGCTACTGGGGAATCGACCAATCAATGACATACGGCAACACGACCATCTTCGAGAAGGCTTCTGGTACGTTTCTTTTCTTCATTAGTCATTTATCTATTTAATAATGCTCATTGGTTCAGGTATCGTGGACACGGGCACAACCCTCATTCTCATTGCCACCAACTATTTCCGTAAATACCAGGAAAGCCTCGGTGTTGGCAGCACGACCCTCGACAAAGCTACCGGTCTGATCAAGATCACCCCCGCCCAATACGCAAAGTTGAAGCCCCTGAATTTCAAAATCGGCAAGCATACATGTATGTCCTACTTGTAACGACTTGTGCTCGACCTCATTGCTTTTCGACAGACACGCTGTCGCCGAACGCGCAGATCTTCCCGAGGGCTCTTGCCGAGCAAATTGGTGGCAAGAAGGGCTCCATCTACCTTGTCGTTGGTGACTTGGGTTCGGCTAGCGGCCAAGGCCTCGACTTCATCAATGGTTATGCCTTCCTGTAAGCATGTCTTGTGTTATTGTGTTGGAGGCGAGCTCACGTCGGTGTTAGTGAGCGCTTTTATTCTGTGTACGACACCGCGAATAAGCGTGTTGGCCTCGCGGAGACCATTTACACGAATGCCAACACGAATTAAGATACCAGCCAGAGACATTTACGGACAATCCGAACTCTAATTACCTAGTAACGGACAGACTTGGACTCCTTACTTGCTACGAAGCTCTCCTTTCCAGACCTCTCCAGGATTCACCTTCTTTTTTTACCTCACCACTTGTCGCTGGTCGCTGTTCAGCGCTGACAATGATGTCACACTGTTGATTCATACCATACGTATACCTCCCACGCGCTGTTTTTAATCCTTCACTGTGGCATAGATTACCTACTGTATTTGCTCTTTGTTGGCGCATGTCGCTGCTCATAGCATAGGATGGGTTGGCGACCAATCCCTGGACTTTACGCTTCTTTCACGTAGTCACGGTACTACCACTTACTTTGCTATGCATTTGCTTTCGAATCGGGACATAAATGCACCAATAGGACTGAAGACGTTGCGCGTTTATTTTCTAAGTATGTTAGAATTATTGGCCACAGATACCCGAACCATTGACCGCATCTAAGGGATGATATACCTAGGAAACTTTCAATATCTTCATTCACTGATTTTATTGTGACTTGCAAGAGCCACAGCCCACAGTCACTTCTGTACTCGAGTGTGGTTGAGGACTTCCATGATATCGAGGCCTTCGGTAGCAGTACTTCTGCTTACATCTGTTTACATACTGTCCACCCCCTCCTCCTTTACGGCAAATTGGTATCCTTATCTGGGTACTTAATGTGGAGCTGGTGATTCATTTGCCACGATGCATTCGTATATAACTGCTTGTTACATTGCTTTTCGAAACAAATCGCCCGCCTTCTCTCCTTGCCATGTTCTTCTCGACAACATTACTCATTTCCTTCTCAGTCCTTGCCGCCTATGCTCCTTTTTCCGTGTCGGCTGCGCCGCTAAGAGGCGCAGCGCCGACAGTTGAGTCAGGGAGACATACTTTGGCATTCACCACCAACTTCAATGTGTCTGGTTACTCCAACATTGCAGAAGCAGATAGGTTGCGGGTCGCCTCTCTGCTCTCCCATCCAGCAAACACTATCCACGCAAAGCGCGTCATTTCATCTTCGGCGCAGAACACTGGTGTGACGTACACCACCTCGATCGGCGTCGGTACCCCTCCTGCTCAATGTACGTGCCCGGAGCGTTTCCGGATTTCTTTAACCCACTGACACTCAATCTCAGACACACTGTTGGTCGACACCGGCTCTTCCAATACTTGGATAGGATCTCGTAGCGAGTCTCACCCTTACAAGCCAACAAAGAGCGCTCAAAGGACAGGTGTTTCTATGGTAAGTATTGAGCTTGCCATCACTCTCTGATTGCGTGTATAAAGACCAACATCTTTCCAGACTGTTTCTTATGGATCTGGCTCATTTTCAGGGAGCGCTTGGCGCGATACGCTGACTCTTGCGCCTAATATCATCGTTAGTAACATAACTATCGGAGTAGCCAACACCTCGCAAGGCTTTAGCAGTATGTGGCCTGAATATTAACTCACTTCGACTGACTAAAACCCACTGCCTTTGAACACTAGATGTCGATGGCATTCTCGGTCTAGGGCCTGCAGACCTTACTTCAGGTTCATTCAACAACAGCGACACTGCAATTCCCACAGTCACCGATGTGCTCTATTCCTCCCACGTAATCAACTCTTGTGCGATTGGTGTTTACTTCGCCCCCGTTTCCAACTCCACTACGGATAGCAATTCTGCCCAAGGAGAACTGTCATGGGGCGCCCCGGATACATCTAAGACCATTGGGGCCATGTCGTATGTGCCTGTCACCAAAACTTACCCTGCAAGCCAGTACTGGGGAATCGACCAGACGGTATTGTACGGCGGGGCTGCGATCCTGAAGGATGGGTCGGGAATCGTTGACACAGGCACAACTCTTATTCTACTTGAGCAAAGTACGCTCCACAGCCCACCGAGATCACCGACTGAGACTTACCATGAATTCCAGGCGCATTCAACAAATACAAAAATGCCACCGGAGCCACCTTCGATTCGAAGACGGGCCTTCTGAAGATAGCCGATGTCTCGAAGCTCCAGCCGCTGTCATTCCATATTGGAAGCCAGACCTATGAGCTCAATGCTAATGCACAGACGTGGCCACGTACGATGAACACTGATATCGGGGGCACAGATGGAAGCATCTACCTCGTTGTAGCCAGTACCGGATCTGGGTCCGGGATGGGATTGGACTTTGTGATGGGTTATTCGTTCCTGTGCGGCATTTTTTTCCATTGCTGTAAATGTAATCGCTCACGGGCAATTTCAATCCAGCGAGCGGTACTATTCGATCTACGATGCTACAAACAATCGCGTTGGATTTGCCGCTACGCAGTACACCAATGCCACCACCAACTGAAGACATTCCCATGGGTTTAGTGATAACCTCACTGCATATCCCTCAAAGAGGGATAAAGTGAAGCTCTTATGCAGATTGATGGTGTCGCAATCGGGTGGTGTGCATCAGCAGCACAAGTGGCGGAGGTATCGAAGTAATCATATTTGCGACAAGGTGCTAACGCATATCGCCGGGCCGATGAATAGCTCGTAAGCACGCCCCCCTTCGCACCACGCAAATAAGAATATGAGAACAATGTCATCATTGGTCGGAGATTCATCGTCTGACCAGAATGTTACTTTGTTTGCTTGATCACTTCTACGCAATCTACTCGCGTGCCCTGAGCGATAATAAAAGGTTATTTCTATGTTCAGGCTATTATGAGCTTCATCAGATCAAACAGATCCTGTCAGCACTCCGGTGCATAAGAGCACGCGCCGTGACGCACGCCGGTGATTTTGCATCAGCCGATTGGCTACATTTTATCTTTCAGATAAATCGCGGCCTGCATGAGTACCAATGTCAAGATATAGAGATGCCACCGAGTCCCCGAGGCAGATCCGATCAGAAGATGGCACACGATGGACACGACTTGGAACGACTTGACACGAGGCTCCCAATGGCTCTATCTCCTTTTCGATTCCGTTTAACTGCTGCATGTCGCCGTCGAAATGCAGAAGGCATGAGGACGAGGCAGGAGTAAAATGCCGGATTCAATACCCCTGATTGAAGCTATGTAAACGGATCCGATAAAGGGTATCACCAGATTCCCCAGGTACTTGACCCCATCTCAACGTCTCACTCGCGACGATCCCCCTCCGTTGTATATCCGTTCGAAAGAGGGCATCATGCAGAGACATTCATTCACCGCGCTCAATTCCAACTTCACTGTGGACTCGGAATATCAGTACATCAAGGAACTCGGTCAGGGCGCGTATGGATGTGTGGTTGCTGCCAGACATCGCAGGTCTGGAGAAGGTTGCGCGATCAAGAAAATCACCAATATCAACACAAAGGCAAGTTCATCTGTCGCTTTTGATCAGGATCCGTCCTGAACGTCATTCATATAGCGCATCTTAACAAAAAGATGTCTGCGGGAGATCAGGTATGCCTTTTCCAACACGCTCGAGGTTTGATTTATGGCTTACAAACGGCTCAGACTGTTGCACCACTTCCGTGGTCACAAGAACGTGAGTGGAAATACGTTCAGTACGCTTAGTGCTTATGATCGGCTTAGATTACATGTCTCTACGACATGGATATCGTTTTCCAACCTAGCGGCAACTTCGACGAAGTATACCTGTATGAAGAGCTTATGGAGGCTGATCTGCATGCTATCGTGAGCTTAAGACCTGTCTATCTGCTATCCTAGATCTCACCGCGACACTGCAACAGATACGGTCGGGGCAGCCTCTCACCGACGCCCACTTCCAATCATTCCTGTATCAAACACTTTGTGGGCTAAAGTATATCCACTCCGCAAACGTTCTTCATCGCGATCTTAAGCCTGGAAACTTGCTCGTCAACGCAGATTGCGAGTTGAAGATCTGCGACTTCGGTCTGGCCCGAGGATACACGCCAGGCGGCGGCGCGTCAAAATCCGCCGGAAATCAGGGTTTCATGACAGAATACGTCGCAACGCGGTGGTATCGGGCCCCTGAGATCATGCTCAGCTTCGCAAACTATGTGAGAGATTTTCAATCCAACATGTCACTTGTCTAATCCAATCACAGACAACCGCGATTGACGTTTGGTCCGTCGGTTGCATTCTGGCCGAGCTTTTGGGTGGCAAACCAATCTTCAAGGGGAGGGAGTAAGTTCAATGATTCAGCTTTTTCGGTGTTCGGTCTTGACTCTACTACAGTTATGTCGACCAGCTCAACCAGATCCTTCATTATTTGGGAACTCCTTCGGAAGACACTCTTCGCCGGGTTGGATCTCCTCGTGTAAATCGTCAGCACTATCATCTCCTGGCCCTTTCTGATCTGTGCGTATAGGCACAAGACTATATCAGATCCCTGCCCATCAAACCCCGGGTTCCATTCGCGACACTGTACCCTCACGCCAACCCCCTCGCCATCGACCTATTGTCGCAGATGCTTTGCTTCGACCCTGCTAAGCGCATCAGCTGCGAGCAAGCTCTGAACCACCCATATTTGCAAGTCTGGCACGATCCCGCCGATGAGCCTATTTGCGAAACTGTCTGTACTACTCCTTTATTTTTGTGTGAAGAGACTGATTGACGCGGATATCATATGCAGAAATTCGACTTCGGGTTCGAAGAGGAAGACACGGTCGATGGAATGAAAAAGCTAATCGTGGAAGAGGTGAACTCGTTCAGAGCCGAAGTTAGACAACAGGCTAGATCTGCAAGCCAAATGCGCCGACAAGACAGGTTTGTGCCTATTCTTGCGATGTGTAAAAAACTGTACTAATCTCCGACATGTCAGTCTTCCAATTCCCTCTAGAGATGAGATCATCGCGTCGCCCGTGCAAGAGCATGGCCATGTCAGTGGCGCGACCTCAGGATATACAGGCTCGACCGGACGTCCACACAGCCCTGTTATGGACGATCCAAGCGCAGAGCTGGACCGGGAACTTGCAAAGAAGACCAGGAACTAAATATCTCCAATGTAACAGGAAATGATCATGTTCGTCGTGTCCCCGCCGCGGTTTCATGGGACGGTATAATACTGGATATGTAGTGTTTCCGTGTAGATTTACCGATGTTGAAACTCGGTTGTATCAAGTATATATATTATCTGACAAGTTATCTCAGCGGGAATCCTGTGCATACCTATGTCAGTCGAGGAAGAATGTGAGTGCGCGTGACGCCGTGGCTGGTGGTAGCGGTGTTATGGGGCAGAAGGGTTACCGTGTCCTATTTTGTCATGATTTGAGAGGGGGAATTTCAGGCTTCGCAGGGCGAGAGACACCGAAACCGTCTGCCCCATCGCCCACGTTGACAGTACCAACATTCAATCTGTCCGCTTCGGTCTCCGTGCTGAATACCTCTAGGCCATCCTTTTCCCATGTTCTCGTGGCTTCTATTGGTCCAAACATGCCATGAATATAAGCCAGTGTTGAGGTAAGACGCATATGAGCCAGGTGAGCGAATGGCGTTGAATGAGACTCTATGATGGCCAAGATGGCTACGGCGAAGGCAATGATTCTAGTTGTACATGTAAGCAGGCTGCTCCAAAGATGTCGTGCAAAGATGACTTACGCGTATAACAAAACTGCTCCGACATACAAGGCGAGGGGAGCAATCTGCACCCTCGATCCGATTACTCCCGCGACATCTTGGATGCTGAGCACTTGTTCAGGCTGCCAGAGCATGGCGGTGAACGCCATCAGTTCACGGCTCATCTCCAGAGCAAACGATTCGAGGTAGTTTCCAGCCCCTTGCCAGCCAACGCCGTCCACGCGATCGGGAACCCAGCTGAGGATGGGGCCGTTGTCAAGCCCAGTAGCTACGAGCATAGGTATACGGGGAGCGGGGGCCAGATTCGTTGTAATGGTCGTGTACGTGCCGCCTTGGCTGCTGGGTGCTGTGGAGGAGGGTGGTGTGTACTCATATTGGATGTTGACCGTGGTGACATTGCAGTATACGACGTTCCAACCACCTAGATCCCCATGCAAGTAAAATCCGCTGAGGGTGAAACATAGTAAAAAACGGTACGGCTTGCTGGTAGACAAAATGATATGGCTTACGTGTCCCCCACAAATCCGTCTCCAGCGGCGGCTTCGTAATAAGCAAGAGAAGTAATGACAGCAGCGACTGAGAAGGGGCTAGGAGTGTATGCAGCCCGAGATTAGCCATGATTCATATTTTTCACCTCAGTTCGCAAAGTCACGCACTTTGTTTTGGCGGCCACAAAGTTGTCCGTCCCGGACTCGTCGTCATTGATATCCCCAGTGCCGGGGTCAACGACTCCGGATGGTATAATCCCATTGGCGATGGCCGTCGTATTCAATTTGAGGAGTGGATACCCAGTGCAGGAAAGGTTGAGGTATGCCTCCGGACTGAAGACGTTCGGATTCACACATTGCGAGGTAAGGCTGGAAGAATAGAAATGTAAATTAGCGAAGACAAAACGAAATGAGGAAGTCATACTCGCCTTTGACAGGCGGTCTTGACGCCATATGTTGAGGCCGTATATGTGAACAGGGTGTCGTTGGGGAGGGATGAAGGAACCATGATGGCGTACTGGTCATCGGTGAAGACGACAGAGTTGGTCTGTGAGGAGTTGCTCAACGTCTGCAAGCCCATCCCGGGTCCGACCAAGGCCGCGCCATTGGAACCACTAACAAGACCGCATGTCTCGCCAACTTCGCTCGGGCTCGAGAACGTATGCTCAGCGCACTGCGTCTCGTTAATTGCCTTCCCAAAATTCGCAGTGCTGGGCGAGGCGTAAGGGGATGTCCGTGTGATGAGGATGGCCCGACTTGAAGCGTGCAGCCAAGTATCGAGGAGAGTGATGCCATTCGATATGACGAGAAGGAGGCCGATGACGGTGACGGCCCGGCCGAGAAGGGGCGGCCAGGGTAAGGATTGTCGTTTGCTTTCCTTCGTGACCCTGGCACGCATAACGCACGCTTTGAGCCACGCTACGATGCTGCCGCTTTGGAGGATGGACATGAGAAGGCCAAGCTGCGAGGGAGACGGTCTTCTATCGTCGTTTGCCGCACTCGCTTTGAGCCACATAGAGGCGAGTTGGAAGACGTGCACGGTGATGATGAAGGAGACGGTTTTGCCGACGACTGTAGTGAGGATTTGGGATATCGTTAGGAGGTTTTGAAGGTCGGCCGTCGTTTGGATAGCGGAGCCATCTCTAGACCAGTCGTGAACAACGAAAATGTAGACGAGAAGGCCGAGTGCAAGTCCAACGGTGATCAGGACCACAGGGACGGAAAAGAGTAGGATGTTGAGTAAAGGGCGCTTTGAGCGGGCCTCCTCCATAGCGCGAACTATTGGCGATTCGGCTGGCTCAGCGGGCGCTTCTTTGGACTGACCGACGGAGCTGCTGGAGTGGAGAGAAGAGGGCCGTCGGGGCGAGAGAGCAGGTGCTGAATCATAAGACACTGACATCCTGCTGGATCACTGTGAAGGTCACTGATAAATGGTGTGATCGGCGATGGGTGTAGAATAGATGGGCTTTGTCAATGGTGTTCTGAATGTCGACCGCGGAGTCGGTGGAGGTGTCCTTCAGTGCTAACACTTGTGGGGGTAGGTTTTTGTTGTGGCCTTCCTAGATTAAGGGTACAGGTTGGCGGAGGGCACGAAGAGAAGGGGAGGCCTCTCAAAACGCCGCGAGCCAGGCGCCCTATCAGTTGCGGAAGTTCTAAACTTCAATATTACAGTAATCAGGAACATCAAGTAGCCGCCTTATTATCATCACTGCACTGCGTGTTGACCTGTCTTGACGGAGGCAAGTAATCATAAATCCTTCTCGTACTTCACAATCGAGCTGTTGGCTATGAGGAACCCATCCTGGAGCCGATAGCAGCAAGTATAAATGCCCATCGACTTGTATGAGGGTCAGTCATTCTGGGAGAACATGTAGACGCCAATGACACTTTGAGAGGCAGGCGTCCGATGATTCCCCGGAAGGCGCCCAATTACAGATTGGAGAGCGAGTAAATACTGGCTGGTGGTGTGGTGATAGCGAGAGACAAAGCTCGTTACGAGGAGCGACGGAATAATTCTATTTAGGAACCCCCGTTTTGAGGGTTTCAGCAGAAATCAAATTCTTCCATGAGGGCGTCGGAACCTTTGCGTGACACGCCGCTAGTCCTGTGGCGTCCCCAAGTAGACCCCAAGTAGCCGACTGACGTAAGCTTTCGGATCCCGGACGTCTGAATAGGTCTGAATATCCTCAAATCTTTCTTCTTCAACAATACTTCGACTTCATGAAAGTTTTGTATTGGCAAATTCAATCGGAATAGCTCAATATGTCCATTTATGAAATCTGAGAGAAAATGAAGCAGCGGAAGCTGAGATGAAAGGATATAGACAGATTTAAGAGCATTCGGATGCCCGGTACACAACACGAAAGCACTTCGAGCACTTTTAAAAAAGAGAATTTGACCACTTACGATGCGATGGCTATCAACAAATTCTTTCAAGAAGAACGAAAGCGATGCGGGGTTGCAAAGGTACACCCAATGCTGGCAATGAGAGAATCGCGACTGCTTCCGTCAGCGGCCCGGCCCCAAGTTGTTGGGGGTCGACGCCTACGATGTGCATTGTGCAAGCCTTGTTCTCGACTTCGATCATGAAAATGCCATGGTATACACACACTGGTGGACATGATATCGGTCAGTCACTCACAATCACCGCTGCTGGCCTATGATCATCTGCGGAGCTAGGCTATTATGGCACTGCGCAGGGCTTATTCGGCTTCACCCAATTCATGGTAGCTGCACCAAGGAGTCGGGTACAACTTGAAACACTCGGTCCGATAGTCTGGTCAGTTTCACTATTATCAACCCTTCAACTTGGCCCAAATGTACAGATAGCTCGTGGAGCACCCGCCAGCAGTGGGCCTGAATGGACCTGCTCCTGCACCACCCTCCTGGACCCATTTACTGTATTGGAATGCTAGACCTGTGCTTCCCGGATCTGGGGACTAAGGCCTCTCGGAACTGCGATCCCGCAAGATGTGGATTTGAAAATAGCATTACTGCTAGCAGGAGCTTTACCTAACGCCCTAAGCCTGGCTAGCATACATAAAGCCCTGCTTGCTAGCGATGCGGTTCTCGTGCCCCATCCATTGGGTCTCTTGACATGCCTGTCTTCGTCTCCCTTTTGGCGCTTTCTGTGGCAGCGACGGTCTCGGCAGCGACTTGGACCTCAACATGCTCACAAATTAAGGGAGCTGTTTCGTCCCAGTCGGCCGTGTACTATCCCGATAGTAAGTAGTTATCACGTTCAATCGAAGGTGACAGTTCTGACCTTTAGTTAGCCCCGCCACTGCTTGATCCAATCTTTGCAGCTGAGTATGTGAAGGCGAACTCGCACTGGATGTCATCGAGCTCTCAGGAGTCAGCATGTGCGGTTGAGCCAGGCACAGCGGCGGACGTAGGAGTCATTGTACGTTTACCTGCGCTTCTCTCGGAGCAATTTTCGACCTGACCTTTATACATATCAGCTACAAATCCTCAACGCTACGCGGACTCCATTTGCTGTTAGTTACTCGCCTGGCCATTCATTTATATGCTTGCTCATTCATACACAACACAGGTCAAGGGCGGAGGACATGCCTCCAATCCCGGTTTCTCATCCACGGCGGGGGTACAGATTTCTATGTCCAAATTCTCTGAGGTGAATCCGGCCTCATGCAATCTTCTAACCTTCGTCTGACCACAATCGCAGGTCACATACGACGCAAACGCAGGAACGGCTACCATCGGCGCCGGTCTGATTTGGGACGATGTTTATAACAAATTGGCGCCGTACAACGTCAATGTAGTTGGCGGTCGCGTGACCGGTGTCGGCGTGGCGGGATTCACACTTGGAGGAGGCTATTCATGGAAGACCAATCAGTACGGACTGACCATCGACACTGTGCAAGCTTTCAACCTGGTTCTTCCCAATGGGACTGCCACCACGGTTACTGAGGACACTTACCCGGACCTCTTTTTCGGATTGAAGGTACGCAGTTTCTAGCGAAGTGGTTACATGTATTGACAATCATGGATCTACGCAGGGTGGATTCAACAACTTTGTGAGCGCAACAAGTCACTTTGGGTGCTGAAGCTGACTTGATAACAGGGAATTGTGACTAGCTTTGTTCTGGAAACATTCCCACAGACACAAGTCTGGGTTGGTCAATTTCGTCATCAACAAAACCAATCTAATTTTGTTACAGGGCGGGCTCATCACGTACACGGCAAACAATGTGCCTGCAGTCAACACAGCCACGGCGAACTTCGCTGCACACAATGTTGATCCCAAAGCTCAAATAATCACCACATACAATATCTTGCTTGGCTCGATAGGTGTCTCGCAACTGATATTCTACGACGCCCCCACGCCTCCGGCTGGCATTTTTGACGAGTTCTTGGCAATTACTCCCTTTACAAAAGACATATCTACTCGATCGTTTGTATCGCTCGTACAATCCTCCCCATCCAACGCCACCTCGGGTTTGAGGTAAGTCTCAGCTCCAGTTAGCGGGAACGAGGAGGTATGACTAACTCAACCAAATTTCCAGAGGATCATTCCACACCGTTTCGCTCGCTGCTACCTCACCTGCCATTCTGACAGAGATTGTCAACCAAACAGTTGTACGTCATTAGCTCACAAACTACTACATGTCATGCTCACGATCCCATCGCAGTATTACGGACAAAATCTGGGTTTGCTGCACTCTGGCTTGTTCATTTCTTATGATGTGGAGGTCATTATATCCCTTTGCCCGATCGTCACACCGTACTGATTTTTGACCGTCCAGCCCTTCCTCCCCTCGCTTTTTTCGCACAACAGCACGCCTTCCGCGTATCCCCCCTCGCGTGCTCAAGGCCTCTTCCCACTGAACCTCTACTATGCATGGACCTCCCAGCTGAGTGACACCACATTCCAGAACGCCATCCGGGAAAGTGCAGCATACCTCAAGTCCAAGGCGGTCGCAGAGGGCCAGGACGTCGCAGACGCGGCGGTTTATGGCAACTACGCGATTTCCTCTACACCACTGCAGGATATTTACGGAGCTAACCTGCCGAAGCTCCAAGCAATAAAGGCGCAGTATGATCCCAGCAACGTCATGGGATTAGCAGGGGGTTGGAAGTTTTGATTATTCCTATTTATCTAAAGACCAGCAGGGTTTTGCTTTCGTTTCAGGGACAATAAAGCCGTTCATTTTGATGCTCATACTGGTTTAAAGTGCTGTACCCGGACCGACGCCCCACGGCATTTGCATGCTCTGGTGTATATGAAATACCACCTGAATTCCCAATGTAGCCGTCACATACGAATGGGAACATTTTATTCAAAAATGAATGAACCACCGACAACGGCCTGCGCGCTCATCTCATCCCATCTCTCTCGATTCGGGACCGTTGCGGGTGGTTCAAAGTGCTATGGAGTGCACTTGTACGTGGCTATGTAACTGTATGATATGTTGATGTCTGACTGCATTCACCTGTGGTGAGTTGGTCAATGGGCGGTCCATTTACCAGCTCGCGCATAACCGCTGAGGCCTTGTAGCGGGCCCCGCGACATTTATTGCAAGGGACATACAATAGGCTCTGGTATTATCTTTGCTTATCTATATGACTGAGACTGATCCAAACATTGCAGCGCCCTACTATGCTCCCAGTCTCTCTATGGTCACAGCTTCGTAATGATGAGATAACGACAGTCGCAGAACGCGACGCGTCGAGTTTCGATTGTACAATTAGGGGCTTTGCCTAATGATCTCTCCGGTGACGTCACCACCATAGCGCGCGTTTGCCACGCACCATGGTCTCTCGTTCACCCTACCGCTGTTGCCGCCCCCTACATTCTGCATAATACATATCCTCGGCGTCAAGATGGAGCACCATGTGTTGACTTCGCAAGTAGTATATGTTCTGTCTCGTTCCAACAACGTTTGAACCTAAAAACCTGTTTCAAATTATCCTGACTTCACCAGTGCCGTGGATTGGTGTAGCTAGCCGCAGCGTATCAGCTGGTCAACAGCGTTAAAGTGTGCGACTCGGGGATGCTGCCGAGCTGTTGTCGCCTCTGCAGTTTCTCTCCACATAAACGGGTATGTGTCAGGGCATGAAGAGCTCCAATGCAGTGACATCAGCTCTTGCCACATATATGTACTCAGCCGCAGCGCTGACTCGGCACCCAGTCTAAGCTCAGCATTGGAAAGCCCAGTAGTAGTGAGTAGAAGAAGCAAATGATTTTGACAGGAATTCGACCCTTGGGCCTTGGCATTGTTGGCAAATTTGATGCGGCGGGTTGATATGCTTTGATATGGCGTAGGTGGCGGCAAGTAGCGGCCCGGCCTCAATTGAGCGTCAACGTGCAACTTGAAGCCCTCATCTAGCAGGTTGTTCTCGACTTCGATTAACACAATGCTGGGGCACGCACACTCTGGCAAACATGACACCGGTTGGTCATTTGCAATCGCCGCCGCCAATGACATCTACAGTGCTCTATGGCACTACGCGGTGCTTCGGCTTCAACCACTTCATTCTAGCTGCTCCAGGGAGCCGGGTGCAAACGCTCGGTCCGACGGCTTTCTCCTTTGTTTTCTGGTCGGTTTTCTGGCCCAACTTGGCTTCAAGTTTCGTAAAATCTGCTCGCCAAGGAATCATTCGAGCCTGAATGGGTTCCTGCTTGCAGAACACCTTCTGGAACCGACATATGCCGGATTGCTAGGGCTGTACTTCCTCCATCTGGGAACACGCTGAGGGGGCCATGACTGAGCTCCGTTTGCTCGGAACCGCAATCCCGGGAAGAAGAGTTTGGTTTGATGTGAGAAGCGTGTAAGCAGGAACGCGTCATCTAACGCCCTGAGCCTTAGCCGTTATACATAAAGCCGTGCTCGCTCGCGGATGGGCACCGTCCCCTGTTCACTGGATCTCTTGACATGACTGCCTTCGCCTCCCTTTTGGCGCTCTCTGTGGCTGCGACAGTCTCGGCGACGCCTTGGATCACGGCATGTTCGCAGATTGCAGGAGCTGTTTCGTCCCAGTCGAATGTGTATTACGGTGTCGATCGTGAGTGTTGAGTTCGAACGGTTTGGACGATTCTAACCTTTGGTTAGTTGGGCCACTGGGTCCGATCCTAGACCCGCCCCTCGACCCACTCCTTGCACCTGATTACTCGAGTGCGAACTCGCACTGGATGACGTCGAGCTCTGAGAACTCAACGTGCGCGGTTAAACCTGGCACAGCGGCGGACGTAGGGGTTATTGTGCGTTCACCCCCGCCTCTCTCGGAGTAAATTCAGGCTGATTTCATGTTTATCAGCTTCAAATTCTTAACACTACACGGACTCCATTTGCTGTTAGTTCCTCGTCTGGCCATTCATTTATCTGCTTGCTTATTCATACGCAACACAGGTCAAGGGCGGAGGACATGCCTCCAATCCCGGTTTCTCATCCACGGCGGGGGTACAGATTTCTATGTCCAAATTCTCTGAGGTGAATCCACTCTCCTGCGAACTCTTCCACTCGTCTGACAAGAATCGCAGGTCACGTACGATGCAAACGCAGGAACAGCCACCATTGGCGCCGGTTTGATCTGGGACGATGTCTATAACCAGCTGGCACCGTACAACGTCAATATAGTCGGTGGTCGCGTGACTGGCGTCGGCGTGGCAGGGTTCACGCTTGGAGGAGGATACTCATGGAAGACCAACCAGTACGGACTTACGATCGATACTGTGCAAGCGTTCAACCTGGTCCTTCCCAATGGGACTGCCACCACGGTTACTGAGGACACTTACCCGGACCTCTTTTTTGGATTGAAGGTACGCAGCTTCCAGCGAAGGAACCACATATATTGACAAGGATGGATCTACTCAGGGTGGATTCAACAACTTCGTGAGCGCAGCATGTCACTTTGGGTGCTGAAGCTGACTCAATAACAGGGAATCGTGACCAGTTTTGTCCTGAAAACTTTCCCACAGACAGAAGTTTGGGTTGGTTGACCTCAATATTAACCAAATCGATCTAATGCTTTTCACAGGGCGGCCTAATCACATACACCGCAAACAATGTGCCAGCAGTCAATACAGCCACTGCGAACTTTGCTGCCAACAACACCGATCCTAAAGCTCAAATAATCACCACATACAACTTCTTGCTTGGTTCGATAGGTGTTTCCCAACTGATATTCTACGATGCTCCTACACCTCCGGCTGGGATATTTGACGAGTTCCTGGCCATTACTCCCCTTACGCAAGACATCTCTACACGATCGTTCGTATCGCTTGTGCAATCTTCGCCCGCCAATGCCACCACGGGTCTAAGGTAAGTCTCGGTTGTCATTGTCATAAACTAAGTGGTTTAGCTGACTTTCATAATGTACTCATTAGAGGCTCGTTCCACACTGTTTCGCTCACTGATATCTCGCCTGCCATTTTGACGGAGATTGTGAACCAGACAAATGTGCGTGATAGTTCTCAAACTACTCGCTGTCAGGCTCATTCCAACGCAGTATTACGGAGAAACCCTGGGGTTGTTGGACACCGGCTTGTTCATATCCTATGATGTGGAGGTGACTTTGTCCCTTTGCCCGCATAGCCACACCGTACTGATTCTTGGCCATCCAGCCCTTCCTTTCCTCTCTCTTCTCACATAACAGCACGCCCTCCGCATACCCGCCCTCGCGCGCTCAAGGCCTCCTCCCACTGAACCTCTATTATGCATGGGCCTCCTCGCTGAGTGACACCACATTCCAGAACGCCATCCAGGAAAGTGCGGCATATCTGAAGTCCAAGGCGGTTGCGGAGGGCCAGGACGTCGCGGACGCGGCGGTTTATGGCAACTACGCGATTTCCTCCACACCGCTTCAGGATATCTACGGAGCTAACCTGCCGAGGCTCCAAGCAATAAAGGCGCAGTATGATCCCAGCAACGTCATGGGATTAGCAGGGGGTTGGAGGTTTTGATTATTCCTATTTATCTAAAGACCAGCAGCGTCTTGCTTTCGTTTCAGGGACAATACAGCCGTTCTTTTTGATACCCATACTGGTTTAAAGTGCTGTGCCCGGACCGACGCCCACTGCATTTGCATGCTCCGGCGTATATGACATGCACTCTCGGTGCTCCGCTCAGACTTGGCATGGACAGGTGATGTTTAATGATTCAAAGATCCCGCAAGCGAGACCAATGGCCAAAGGTTAATTTAAATGTGTTTAAAAGCAGTGTGGCCCGTGGGAGTCGGGCCAGGTCTCGCCTCCTCTTTTTTCCAGGCCCGTTGATGAACGGGCCACGGAAGCTGGCTGTCAAGCTGTGTCAACTGCGGAGCGGTTGCACACTGCACAGATGGCAGAAGGTGCGATCGAGCTCTGTTCAACCCTGCTTGCTCAACGTCCAGCTTGCAGCACTTGGGACTCACAAGTCGACGCACCATTGACAGGCTGTCCAAACACGTCACCGAGGATATCCAGGCACTTCAAACAAACTCAGGCTCCATAGAGTTTTAGCATGCATGATCACATGCCTATAAATTGTATGGTGTGAATTTGTTAATGACTGATTGGTTGTGTAATGATATATTCTATCTCAGCGCCGACAGTACATTGGGGACATGAGGTGATGCCTCGAGTTGCCCAATTGACCAACCACAGAGCTCCGATAGGTCTATCTCTTTCAGAAGCCATCTATGAGGCCTTGCTATCAATGGAGCTTATAGATTTTCAAGGCACCATTGCCTAGTCAGGCAGCATCGAACCCTAATGCAGTCATCAAATCATCGGAAGTCAGGTCCGGAAGGCCCGTCGAGTCGGGCCTTTGAATAGTTACGTATAAAAACTGTAGATAACCCGACCAACTTGCGCATAACTGCGTTCCCCAATCTCTTACCCGTATCTCCATCGCCCCGCTCTTATTCCCATCTGTCATCACTGAGATAAGACCACCTCCACTATAAAAACCCTGCTGTCTAGTCAAGAACACCATCATGTTCAAGACTCAAATCAATGCTGCTAAGGCGGCAACCTTCCAACTCTCTGAGCGCGCCGTCGCGAAGAGCCTGCCCGCGTTCACGATAACTCGCAGCCGTGGCTTCCTCCCCCGCGAAGTGCGTCATGCTGCTGCTGTGGCCACTCGCGCGTGATTCTTACCACCACTTTGCAGGATCCGGTCCAGAAGCTTCCAGCGGCGTTTGCGCCTATCGAGTCTCTACTTGACCGCATGACCATCCATGCCAATGGCAAACAGAATTCAGGTCTTCTCGCGACAGGCCAATTTGGTGACGCCGTCCACCATGAACTCAAAGGGCTCAATCTCGAGCAGAAGATTGACGAGGCAATTCTGAGCAATGACCAAGTATGTCGCGCCTGCTCTCGCCGTGGACTCTCACTGAACGAGATGGGCAGATGATGATCTCGGCGTTATTCCGCGACTATGCCTTCCTCACCTCCGCTT
The DNA here is from genome assembly GCA_014898675.1 of Athelia sp. TMB. Lineage (NCBI taxonomy): Eukaryota > Fungi > Basidiomycota > Agaricomycetes > Atheliales > Atheliaceae > Athelia > Athelia sp. TMB. The sequence continues at coordinate 21,920 of JACXVL010000046.1, read as the reverse complement.
ATGTCCTTGAGCCCGTTGACCTCGAGTTCCGCAAGTCGGGCGTTTACACCACAGGACGCAGTGTCCTTCCCCGCGAGCTTGCTGTGCCTATGAAGAAGCTCGCTGATGCGCGTAAGTGCCAATGTTTACATCCCTCAGTGAGTATACATTGACATCTCACAGTGGGACATTTCCCTTTCATGGAGTATGCCAGCGTTTACGCGCTGCAGAACTGGGCTCGCAAGGACCCTGCGGGTGGCATCAGCTACGACAACCTGCGCCTCCTTCGCGCCTTCGAGAACCACGAGGGCAGCGAGAAAGGCTTCATGTACGTGCCCTTAAAATCTTCGCAAGATCATCATCTGACATGCTACATCACAGCCTCGTCCATGTAGATATGGTCGCCAATTCTGGCAAACTCATCTCAGCTGCAGAAGACGCTATCACTGCCGCCGTGGCGGAAGACCGCCCTGCGTTTAACGCTGCACTAGAGCAGCTTTATGTCGCATATCAAGCTATCAATCTCAGCATGGAGACGATGTGGGGACGCAGCAAGCCCGCAGACTATATCAAGTTCAGGTATGTCTCCCAGAGTACTGCGAAGGGCATGCAGCACTGACACCAACGTACAAAGATCGTTCATCTTTGGCACCGCTCCCAAGGAGGGCAACCCCATGTTCCCCAACGGCGTCGTCTACGAGGGTGTCGATGAGAAGCCGCTATACTTCCGTGGCGAGTCGGGCGCGAACGACAGCATGATTCCGCTTGGCGACAACTTGCTCGAGATCACCGCGTCCCTCCCGGAGAACGAGCTCACCTCGGTGCTGCGTGAGTTCCGAGCGTACCGTCCGCCGACGCAGCGCGAGTACATCGCGGGTGTCGAGGCGCGGGCGAGACTCGCGGGTATCAAGAAGTTCGCGGAGGCTGACCCGAAGAGTTTGGCGCTGTATGTGCTGAACGTGGATCAGGTGCGCAGATTCATCAGTAACAGAGATATAGGAACTGACGAAGATGACTTGCCTTGCAGATCCGCGAATTCAGACAGAGGCATTGGTCGTTCACCAAGGAGTACATCATTCGTCGCTCAAGCTACGGCATCGCCACCGGTATGCACTACCCTCTATTGCTTACAGTTTCAGCACTGACGGTCTGGCCTCGTACAGGCGGGTCCCCTATCTTGCGCTACCTCCCCTCGAACCTGGCCACTGTGACCAATGTGCTGGCCGAGGCGTGCGCCCAGCTTCCTTCGACCGAGTCGGCGCTCCACAACGCTGGTCTCTCCGAGGGTCTGGCAGAGGCCGTCGAGAAATGCAGGAAGCGCGCAGAGGTGCAGAAGCGCGTGCTCGAGGCGGAAATGGCAGTGTGGGAGATCGTCGGCGACCAGAAACGCCACGAAGCAGAGCGCACTGCGGCTGCAGGCGTGAGCAAGGAGGCAGAGAAGACTGCCACTGGAGGGGAAGTCCCACGGGCTGGCAAGGCGGATCTTGGTGAGGAGAAGATTCTACAGAGGGGCTGGGTTGGGAACGATGGCGTCGGCTGAGCTTGTCTTTCGATCTATCATTCGGTCAGCCTGTTGGCGAGCGGGACGTGACCGGGCGAGCTGGGACGCCACCCCAGCAGCATGTATGTACTCGATATAACAGTGTTTCTTGATAGCGCCGTTTTTTCCTTGCGGTCCCGGCGCACAAGTGAGCGTTTTCGATGTGGTGAAACGACTGAACATTATGTGATAATGGATACAACGAGCATATGTAAGAAATTGAATAGTCAACAAGGATAATACAAAAATACGATCACAGGCCTTTCGCTGCATTTATGAAAGCCTTGATCTTCTCCGGGTCTTTGCCGTTTTCACCTTCTACCCCTCCACTGACATCTACTGCCCAAGGGCGAACAGCCTCTATCGCCTCCCTCACGTTCCCTGGAGTCAGTCCACCAGCAAGGATGATGGGCATTGGAATCTGGGGCCCGTTGACTACTGCTGCCCCGCTCGTCTGGGGTTGTTTCTTCGATTGAAGCTCTCCAGCAGCCACGACCTCTGCAGCCACGCTTCTATTCACGGGCGTGCCACTCCCCCCGCTGAAGCCATCCTGGTTGTTCGGATTGGTGGCATCCAGGAGAACAAACTCGTGCAGCCCCGGCCGGGTGACGCCCTCGAGCCCATTGCCGTCCGGGTCGATGTGGAACACCTTGATCACCGGCACGGGGATGTGGCGCGCGATCTCCACCGGTTCCGAGCCGTGGAGCTGCACGAGGTCCAGCTGGGCGGCGCTCACGGCAGCCAGGATCTGCGAGAGGGGCTGGTTCTGGAATACGCCCACAAGCAGCGGGCGCTTCGGCGAGCGCGAGAGGGACGTCGACAGGCGGTGCGCATGAGCTGCGAACCAGGTGTCGTTTTCGGGCTCGTCTGCTTCCAGGGCAGCAGGGGCCGGGGGCGGTTCCGCATGGCTTGCGCGCACGTCCTGGGCTATCTTTTGGGCGGCCTCGAGCGACAGGCAGCGCTTGGAGGCGGGTGTAAACATCAAGCCCAACATGTCGGCGCCGGCGTCGGCTGCAGCTAAAGCGTCTGCGGATGTGGTGATGCCGCAGATCTTGACGAGTGGGGGGAAAGAGGGTTTGGGAGTCGGCTCCGGCCAGGAAAGCAGCTCGCGAATGAAGACCTTTGGATCAGGTGCGCGCATTAGAGCCTCGCCTATGAGCACCGCGCTGACTCCTTGCTCGCTGTATGTCTTGACGTCGCTGGGGGAAGAGATGCCGCTGAGCGCACAGAGAACAACGTCGCGCTCCTTGACCATATCGACCAGCCGGCTGGTTGTGGCCATGTCCACCTGGAAGTCATGCAGGTTGCGGTTGTTGACGCCGATGACCTGCGCGCCGAGTTCGAGTGCAAGGGCCATCTCGGTGGCGTTGTTTACCTCCACCAGCGGCTCCATCCCGAGTCCCAGAGAGTATGCGTAGAGGGTGCGCAAGCGGGCCGGGGGGAGCATGGCAACAATGAGGAGGACCGTGTCGGCGCCGTGCAACCGCGCCTCGGCGATCTGGTATTCGTCGAGGATGAAGTCTTTGCGCAGGACGGCAGGCCGGTTGGGCAGTGACGCGATGGCCTCGCGCGCCATGCGCATGTCCAGCAGGGATCCCTTGAACCAGGTAGGCTCGGTCAGCACCGAGATCACGCTGGCCCCCGCGAGCGCATACGTGAGAGCCTGCTCTGCGGCGTTTGCGGACATGGCGATAGGACCCTTCGACGGCGATGCGCGCTTGATTTCGGCCATGAGGGCCGTGCCCTTTCCGGCCTTGAGGCGGCGTACGAGTGCGATAGGGGGTGGGGCGAGGTTGAGCGAGAGGAGGGTCGAAAGGTCGGCGGGGGTAGTGCCAGGGGTGGCTTTTGCGGCGGCGACGTCGGCGATGCGCTGCGCGTATATCTTCTCCAAAATGGTTGGGATCTTGGCGACGGCAGCGGGATTTGATGCGTGTGCCGTCCCATCGAGCGCTTTGATGTCGAATGGCGGCAATGCGGGATCTAGAACACCGCTCGCTTGATTGTCCTCCCACTTTCCTCCATTAAGTTTCAGAAAATTGACCATGATCTCGTCTCCCTGTTCGCTCAAGATGCTCTCAGGGTGGTATTGCACGGCTTCCAGCGTGAATTCGCGATGCCGCACGGCCATTATCACGCCCGACTCGGCTGTGACAGCGGTGACTGCAAGGGTGAGAGGTAACGTTGAGAGAGAAGCCGAGAGGGAATGATAGCGAGTGGATGGGAAGTTCTGTGGAAGAGACTTGAAGATGCCTCGACCATCATGTCGCACATTGGAAACTTTGCCGTGCATTATTTCACCTGCGTAACTGTTTTTTATGAGCAGCAGTCCTGAAGCTGAAGAACAATATGTGCACATACGCAATCTGACCCCCATATACGTCGACCAAGCATTCTAAGCCCATGCATACTCCCAGAATGGGCACCTTGCCAGCAAAGTACTTGATAGCGTCGCGCGAGATGCCAGAATCCGTCTGAGGATGCCCAGGTCCAGGTGAAATGACCAGGTATTGGATCTGCAGTAGTTTTAACTGATCTGGTGATATAGCGTCATTGCGAATGACCACTAGATTCTTCTCTGGGGCAATCAGGCAAAGAGATTGATAAAGGTTCCAGGTAAATGAGTCAAAATTGTCTATGAGGAGAATGTCGATTGGAGATTGGAGGGAGAGGGGGAGGGCGGAAGAGTCGGACATTGTGTGTAAGTAGTGCTTGGAAAACTCTTTGTTGTCTAGGCCTTATATATGCTGGAGGTGAGGGTGGGACTAGACAAGATGAGGAAGCGAATTGTCTGTCGGAAGGAATAGATTTCAATTGCAGGTCTCGGGATCGTTATAGACACCGAGCGCCTGTTGATCTGTTGCCCGAGGAAAAATGCCGTGGGCAGAGGTTGGCGGCGCCCAACACCCTCCGAATCACCCATCGTTGGAACATACTTGCCAAATCCTACTATCCGCTGTCTTGAAGAACCCTGCCTCGAGGGATGCTATGCCCGCTCAAGTAGTGCTCAAGTTCGACACTTAATGCCACGAGCTGTCATACCTGCAATGTGTCGAAGCTTCTATTGTTGCGGTGAGAGCAGGAAAACAGGCATGCACAATAATACAGCAGCACGAGCTGGCTTGTAGACGTCTAGGGGCTGGTGGCATGTTGAACTAGGTTGAGTTGCGATTGTGTTTGCAATTGTCGTATGACTTTGCAGTCACGTTGGGAGTGACATTTGTGACCATCATGATTGTCCGTCCGCTGGCACAGACGGATCTATCCGAATGCCTGATAACGGGTTGCCTTTAAAGTCTAGAGTTCAGATTGCCTATAACTCCTTTGGCATGGCTTTAGAAACTTACACAAACACAGGTCCGTACTCCCGACACGTTTCAATCTATATTGATGTTAAACAATGATGATTTTGCAACAGGTGGTATCAAGGTCATCGAGCGCTTTTTTGAGCTGCCACTGGATTATGCAAAGGCAGATGGGAAAAAGATTCGCGTCTTTGCGCGTAATCTTATCCCTATCGACAAGGCAAAGACTCCCGGGAAAGAGGCAAAGCTTCCATATCGCACGTCTTTGCCTTATCTTTCAAGGCTTGGTCGCTGATGAAGAAGGATCAGTGGTTTATCTTCAAGGTACAACACATATAGCTCATATGAGTCAGATTCACCTCGCTCAAACTGCATGCAGGTGGACCGGGTTTTGAAGTGGGGTTGCAAGGCAGCGGTGGATTTGCAGGAGAAGTACGATCCAGCACACTATCCCGAAACGAGAGCTAATAGTAACAAGTTTCACGAAAAAGGATACCAAGTGGGTGTCTCACTGAAATTGATGATTTGTGCTGACGAAAATCCCATGGCAGACGCTGTGGTTGGACCAGCGAGGGACTGGGCTCAGTACTCCCCTCACACCGGACGTCTTGACCGACCTACCGAGCGATTTAGACAAAGCAGAATACGTTAAACATTTCAGGGCTGATAACATTGGTAAGATTTTCAACTTGACATCAGTGTTTCAACTGCTTAACAGCAAAGAGCAGTCAACGACTGCGAAGCCATCAGAAAAATCCTGCTCGGTGACCAGGAGAAGCCCGAAGACCGCAAATGGACCATTCTCGGTCAAAGCTTTGGCGGCTTCTGCGCGCTCAATTATTTATCCTTCCACAGCGAAGGATTGAAAGAGGTGTTTGTAACCGGAGGTCTGGCTCCATTGGTCGATGATCCGGATGTGGTGTACGCCGCTCTCATCCGTAAGCTGGTCGCAAGAATTTTATGCACAGCATCTGACAAAAGCCAGATCGTGTCGCGAAACGGAACAGCATCTATTACAAAAAGTATCCGCAGGATGTAGGAAGGGTAAGTTGATATCCCTTTTGGATTCTGCAGTTTTCATGATTACCCTAGATTCGTCAAATTGTGGCGTATTTGGGAAGCAATGACGTTGCTCTCCCTAATGGTGGACGTTTGTCAGTCATCCGCTGGCAAGCGCTTGGATTTGTCTTCGGCATGCATGGTACGTTTTCTGTTCACCGTCGTTCGACATGAACCGTTCTTAGGGTGAATATGAATTTAGGCGGCATCGATAAGATCCATCGTATGTTTTTGCTGACTCCAGCGTGGATATTCAGGCAGCCATTAACTGCCACATAGAAATTGTTTTTAGGGCATCGAATGATCTGGAGCTCTTCCAGAAGCTGTCATACACGACGCTGCAGAATATTCAGGACCAAGGGCCTTTCGATACTAATCCCCTTTACGCGATTCTGCACGAGCCCATCTACTGTCAAGGGTAAGACGCTCTTAGAACCTGAAACATTCAATGCTGATGATAACACAACCACAGGAAAGCCCCTAAATGGTCTGCGAGTCGCGTTGTCAAGGATCATCCCCAGTTCCAATGGGCGCACGTCCAGGGGCTCGGGGAGACCGAACCACTCTATTTCACCGGGGAAATGGTGAGGGGCACTCTCGATACTGTTGCGCAGGAGTCGTTAACGCAACGATACAGGTTTTCCCTGAGATGTTCGACGACTTTGCGCATTTGCGGCCACTCAAAGGCGCAGCAGAAATATTGGCTCAAGATTCTACCTGGGGCGTATTGTATGATTTGGACCAGCTCGCGAAGAATGAGGTGAAGGTCTCAGCAGCGACGTAAGTTTACCCCATTTAGCACGGGTTCCCATTGCTGATATTCCTCACGAATAGGTATTACGAAGATATGTGGGTACCGCTCTCTGAGAAACATTTACTCCTTGCTGATGAAGATTATCTACGCAGGTATGTAGACTTCGACCTAGCGCAGGACACAGCACGCAAGGTCCGCGACACTGAGCAATATATAACCAACCGCCTTTTCCACAACGGAATATCCGTGAATTCCAAAGAGGTTGTTAAACAAATTTTCCAGCTTTCTAAACGGGAATACGATTAGGGATTGCCCGACCAATTCATCAGTTGCTCACCAACGCAATGCCGCAGTGCGTGGAGCCCATGGACTGCGCATAGAACGGCTCGAAAATCCAAAGAAAAATCAAATCATGCTGATCAATCGAAATAGAATTTTTGGAGATAGGTCTATGTCGATGATTGTATATATTCATATCCAAAAAAACTATACGTCTACCAGTACATAGGTCTGGTTGGTGAGCCGGTGACTGCCGGTGCCCCTAATCCAACATAAGCGCCGGTTCCTCTGCAAATTTCGATCACTTTGTTTCGATCTGGTTTCGATCCTCTTACCTGCTATCTGGCCCTCGATCGTTCTCTCAAATGGGACTCTCAGGTCGGAAAGAAAAGCAGCGCATACCGCATGACCCGCGTAATCTCTCGTGGGCTGACGGTGAGCCGCCAATTGTTGGATAAATGCATGATCACACCTCTAAAGCGTGCATCCCCAGATGCGAGTAAATTTGGCACATCCTACCTCTCGAAATTTGGATGGGACCCTTCCAAGGGCCTGGGTGCCGCTGGAGATGGCCGCACAAGCCACATCAAAGTGTCCCAGAAACTTAACATGCTGGGTATCGGCTCTGGGCAAACGAACGATCCGAATGCAATTGCATGGAAGCAGAACAAGGACTTCGAGGCGCTGCTGAAGAGGTTGAATGAAGGGAAGGAGGAGAGTCAAACAAAACCTGATATCAAGCGGGAAGATGGGCCGGAAGGAAGTGTTGATGACGATCAGACGAAGGATAAGAAGCGGAAACGAAAGGACCGCGTGCGGGATGAGGAAGATACGAAGAAGAAGAATCACAAGAGGCGAAAGTCTTCACCTCCAGCTGAAGCAGCTGTTGAACAGGTTGCTTTGGTGCAAGAATCATCTGCAGTCGAAGTAGTGAAGGTGTCTGCGTCCCGGCCTATGGCGTACGTGCTCTAATCCAGAACCCATTTTATTTTCGTGTTTACATGGCTAACTCAGCGTAATTTTAGGCATCGAGCGCGGCACAGAGCCTCCAAAAACATCTCTTCTAAATCAGCAGCGGCGATAGCTGAGATTCTCGGGATTGCGCCTACGCCCTCTGGCAGCCAGACACCACAGCTCTCCGGAACGCTCACCCAGATTCACGACGAACCCACGCTTGAGAAGCTTACAGTATCCACGCGGAGCATGGCGGATTACTTCAAGGATCGCTTAAAAGCGAAGTCGGGCGATGCGTCTCCGGCCACCCCTGCAGATTCACCCGGCACGCCTGCGGAGAACGACTCCTATGACGCGCCGCGTGGCGGTCTCGGCGCATCGCGGGGCATCGGGATGAAGCCAGTCCACGAAGACGCGCCTGCGACAGGGTTGGGCATGTCGAAGTTTGGCTCGTTGATGTCAGGGACCTTCCTGGCATCTCTTGGAGGGGGGACGGGCACGACGGGTGCAGACAAGGGCGGCACAGATGAGGCCGAGAAGCCAAGCACTGAAGATGCGGACGAGCCGCATGCGGGAGCGGAAGGAGATGCGGAGCGGAAGGCACGCAGGAAGGCTGAGAAGAGGGCCAAGCGTGAGGCTAAAGAGGCCTCGCAACCCATAGCCGAAGAGTTAGGAGATACAGAGCCAGAGGCGAAGGCTGCCAAGAAGGCTGCCAGAAAAGCAAAGGAGCAATCTACCACCACCGAAGACGAGGCGGCTCTTGCAAAGGCGCAACGAAAGGCAGAGAAGCGAGCTAGAAAGGCAAAAGAACGAGAGGCAGAAAAGTAGACGCGGGGCTGGGATAGAGATAGGAGCTCACTGCACGGCCAAGACGGGAAGAACCGTTTAACAGTACCATTATATACCCATATTGTCGTTGTACTTGAAATCACTGGTATTGGCGACGAATGCTCACATTGTCTTTCACGTTGTCTTTCAGACCAGTTGTACCTGAGACCATGAATGAAAGATCTTTTAGTACCGTGGTATACGCTATCGAAGATGGGTAACTATTAAATGACCAGTTAGCCTATAGGCCTGTCGTGTCTAGAGATATCTAGGGGATATACGGAGTCAATTAATAAGTAAAGGCAGACTCATAATAAGGAACCTGTCCCGACAAGAATCGCCTCAGATCACCTTCTTGGTCTCCTTGAGCATGACCCTCGCAGCGGTTGCGACCTGGTTCAGCCTGCCCAGCACCTCCTTCGTCCCCTCAAAGAAGCCCGTCTGGTGGTACGGCACGCCATACTCCTCACAAAGCGCCTTGACCTGCGGCTGCACGGCGGGGTAGCGGTGGCGGGGCATGCGCGGGAACAGGTGGTGCGTGACCTGCTGCCCGAGCCCGCCGCTGAACCACTCGCCGAACACCGTGCTCGCGATGTCGCGCCCGGTGCGGATCTGCAGCTCGAAGAAGCCCGCGGGCATCGCGGCCCACTCCGCGCGCGTGAACACGGCCATGCCGTTGTGGTTCAGCGCGAAGACGAGCGCGAGGAACTGCCCGTTGAGCGCGATCGCGGCGAAGAGGAAGAGCACGCGCAGCCCGAGCGTGGGCGCGAGCGTCGAGAGCGCGACGACCCACGTCCAGTGGAAGAGGAGCGACGCGCGCTCGCCGAGGGACGCGGTGGACGCGGGCCCGAAGTCGACGCGGAGCGAGGCGTAGGACCACATGAGGCGCGCGAAGGTGAGCAGCGGGAAGTAGCAGAAGACCTGGTGCGTGATGAGGACCTTGGCGAACATCTGTTTGAGGTCCTCGTCGGATACGTCGGCGAACATCTCCAGTGCGTTGTCGGACCATGCGAGGAACGGAGCGGTGTTAATATCGGGGTCGGAGCCGTGGACGTTGGGAGTCGAGTGGTGGGTGTTGTGCTTCGCCGTCCACCAGCTCCTATTTCATGGTCAGTGGGTGCAATGGAATATATGTAAATGTCGTACAATGACAGTCCATGGGCACACGGTCCAAAAACAAGCGCTCCGATGTGGTTCAAAGCTTTGCTGTTGAAAACTTGACTGTGGCAGTAATCATGCGCGAGCCAGCCTGATTGCTGGAAAAACAACGCGAGGCATAGGGCAGATAGAAGAACTCCGGGGATGGTATGACCGAAGTACTTAAGCCCGGCGGCGGCGCATCCGAGCAAAGCAAATGTGATGAGCTGGATGGTTACATAGAATATGTGGGAGGTTTCGTAAAAGCCTTGCTTGCGGAAGCTGTCGTCTAATTTCCGCATTGCCAACGTGAATGCTGTAGCGGATGATCAATGCGTGCCGAGCAAACACGACTCAAATGCACGTACGATCCGCCTCTGGTTCATTGGAAGGCTCCAGGTCGCCGATGTAGAAATTTGCTAGCTGCTCATACGCGGAGTCTGGATGGAACGTCCGAAACACGTCCGTCTGTTAGGGGATTGCTTAGCGACGTTGGACGTGTATTGGTCAATAAAGGGGTACCCACAGCATCCCGGCCGAGTTGGGTCATGAGGACCTTACCACCTGCGCGAAAGAAATCGCGTTCAATATGAGACATACTGCTTAAAACGACGCGCGACACGTACCTGGGTGGTCTGACAAGCCATAAGCTTTGCCATCGTACACCTTGCCAGCAATAAGAAGGTAGCCGTTTTTGCTTATGGTGTCCCTTGAAAAAGTCGACATGGAGGGCGAAGGGACGGGAAAGACGGTGCAGGTGGGTGTAGGAAAGTGAGAGGGCCGATATTTTAGCTCAAAAGTCTCGAAGGGGACTACAGTTCCCGCTCATGCAGAGCCCTCTCGGCGCGAGAAACGCGACGTGCTTGGTCCATATCAAGCCAAGCGAGATTGCAATTTATCAACGGCGATTGCACCAGCCCTGTTTTTGAAACTCCTTAGCATCTGCGCCAACTCTGTACAATGCTTGGGTCTTGCACAACTCCAGCACGCTTGCTGCGATCGAGGGGACGCATCAGGGCCTAATCAGGCACAGCATACTGGCGGCGGGGCGAACCACTTTGAGGCTGCCACGGTCTCGAGCACTAAGGTCGGGGGCGAATGGCCTTTGGTTAGAGCTCGAGTGGGGGTTCGAGGTCAAGGATGAATCAGCGAGAAAGTCGATTCCGATTCTCATCACTTCAATGCGCACATTGGGTGAGCCAGTTGACGTCAGCAACGGGCCACTCCTTTTCACCGGGCCTGGGCTGAGCACGAGGACTGCCAACGATGATGAGACTATTACTCTCTCATATGCATGTCAAGAACAGAAATATTGGCATCCGCTGTGGGCGCTGTGAACTTGTGACGCAAACTTGCTCCTGCCGATATTTGACTTGGCGGGTTGTGGCGAAGTCGAACTTTGCAGTGGCGCATGCGATGAAGGCCCCAGATGTCTACCCGCGCGCCATATTTTCCAAATGCCCTTTGGTAGTCCTCCTCTTTCCTCATCACATCCTACGTTCGTGAAATTCCAATTCGGCACAAGTCTTCGCATATCCCTATCTCAGCCGTATCTACTGAAAGTTCAACAGCACGAGTCCCCCTTCCACTTGCGCGGTTGGTTTTAGAAGCTTGATGATTGATTACTTGGAACGATATCTGCATGTTTTATGCAGGAAATGTATACACATTTACGCAATGCTTGGGAGTCAGTCCGATAGGGGCGTTTTCCGCTCGTGACTGATTTTGCCCCGCGCCTAAAAAAGCCTAAAAAGAGTCATCGGTCGACATAATTGGCTGTTGTGGATCCAGGATCACATCATTGCCCGCCATGATCACCCTCCCTGTGACGGTTCCAGCCCCGGAGGACTTCCACCTCACCAGTGACCAACCATTCTCGCGATTCGATATGAGCGCTGGCATATGCTCTCCCATCTCAGGGTCGTTCGATGACTACGATTTCCAACAAATCGACAATAGATCATATAACCTTGTCTCCAAGGAGTCAATCCAGAGACGATTTCAAGCATTCAAGATATTTCAGCAGGAGGCCTATGAGGAGAAGCTTCGTGCTTTTCAGGAAGAGCTCGATCAAATGAAGACCAAGGTGCTCAGCGATCTAGATCGGATCTGGCGCGACTTGGAGCCAATTACGCCCCAAATCCTCGAATGTTATGACACAGGCTCTCTGGGTTGTTGTGGCTCGTCATCCGGACCTTCCCTCTCGACCTCACCAACAGATATTATGATTGATATGGCCATGACTTTGAGTCTTGACTCGACTGGTGCGTATCGCAGTGGGTTCGAGTCTAGAGCTATCTCTGCTTATACATTGTTTGTTTTTTGCAGCTCAAAATCTAGTTGGTACGCAACAGACGCTGGAGCAGTCTCCCCACTGATGGTAGAATCCATCGCTATGGCACAGTTAAACGTTGAGGCGCTTCAATCATCTTGTATGAATGTCCAGTGATGAGAAGTTGCTTTCCAACTGAGGGGGAGTCTATAGTAGTAAGTACATGTCATATGTGGTTACAAGGAATTCGCGAATGAGTGGATTTATGTGTGCGTGATACCCAGCAAATTGAAAATGATCGCCTTTATAAATGCGACCAGGAGAGACTTCATGAACTCGGAACGTTAAGTAGAATAGACAGAGAATAGACAAAGAAACGAATTATACACAACGGTAAGCTTCAGAGATGAAAGGAGAAACGAGAGCCCGGAAATGAACCAGCCTGGGAAAGAATCATGCCTAAATGCTGTCCACGAGCCAGACTTCCAGCTTGCCCTCGGGCTTGCCGTTGGCCTGCTCCCGCACCGTCTCGATAGCCATCTCGTAGTCAGAGTCGTCCTTGAGCGTGACCCGTCCTCCGTCTTCGTCGCGGAACTGCATGCCCAGCCCATTGATGGGCTTGTCGAACTTGGCCGTGACACGCTCAAGGAATTCCTCAAACGGCATCTCAGGGGTCAGGGCCATACCGCGTACATCACCTTGGTAGTGAAGCTGTGAGGAAGTTAGGACGGACGCGACTGTGATTAGACGATATCCTGACCTTAACGCGAATCTTGACTAGCTCGAACCCGGCTTCCTCGCTGCCGCTCGCATATCCCTCCTCTTCCTCCTCGTACATGCTCGGTGTGTTCGTGTTCATCCTCCTAGCCGTTCCCCTCCTCGTCAACTTACGCCGCATACCGTTGCTTCCATAGCTCGACGGAGTATAGCTTGAGGGGGGCGGAGTCCGCTTGATGGACGGCTGCGATTGCAGACGTGGCGGCGACGCCTCGCGCGCCCAGGCGCTGATCTTATCCATCTTGGCAGCAGCCTGCGCCTGGGTAGGGATAGGGGGCAAAGGCGGCTGCTCCCGGTCGCCGTACGAGTCGATGTAGTCATCGTAGAACTCGGTAAGGCGGCTGTCGGCGGGGGCAGCGGGGGCGGCAGCGGGAGCGGGAGCGGCCGGTTTGCGGACGCTGAGGCCTCTGACCGGCCCACCAGGCCCTGGATTCCGGTTGGCAAGGCTTGTGGACCTGCCGATGCCAGCTCCGCGGGGGGGTTGGTCTGCCATGGGCGGGGTGGGTGGGTCTCTAGAGGTGCTTGACACCGCCAAAGTTGTCTTGCTCCGGGCCAGGCCTGACACGGGGCTCTCGTCCACGATAGGAGCCCTCTGCGGAAGCGTTGTATTCGCCCGGGCTAGGCCGCCACCCATGCCGTCGGGCTGTGCAAAGGTGTTTGTCGGGGTGATGCCCATCTTGAGTCTTGTAGAGCCCGTAAAGCCCGTGAACGCGTCGCTGGCATCGCTCGCGGCAACGAGGCGCGCTTTGCCCATATAGTCACGGGCCTTGGCGTTCTTTATCTTGCGCTCGTTCGGGCGGTAGAGAACGCCGACGGGGATGGAAAAGACGGTGTAGCCGTCGCCCTGCGCGAGGATGGCCTCATCGATGACGGAGTGCTCGGAGGTCGCTTTCTCGCGGGAGGCGTCTTGGAGGTCGGTGATGCCGCCTTGGAGGTTGCCCATGTAGATGAGGGAGAGACCCTTGTTGAATAGGACTTCGGCAGAGTATAGCTTGAACTTGAGTCCCAGCTGCTCGTAGTTGCTAAGAGACGAAGTTAGCGAGCGGCGCGACTGTGAGTTGTGGTCGACATACATGGCCTGATTTCCGCGCAGGTACAACAGGGCCTCTTCGAAATCCTTCAAGGCGAGCTCGTATCGACCGAGCAGGAAATTTGACACCCCACATTGGAAGTAGCTATATGCAAATAAGTCAATTTCGTTGGAAGCGGACAACCGTGGACTGGACTCACGCAACGGCCAGATACTGGTCCAACTGTGTGGCTGCATTGAACTGCTCTACGGCAGCCTCGTGCTCCCCGAGGGTAGCGTGGATAAGACCGATGTTGGTAAGAATCTTGGAAGAGTCGGCTATGCCCTACGCTCATGATTAGCATCGTACGGTCAATCGTCGGATATGGACGTACGGCAAAAAGGTCAAGTGCCCTCTCAAGGTCCTCCTCATCGTATGCTTTCAGGGCGCTGGCCCAGGTCTCCAGTTCGGCTTTGAGAGACATTGTTCAATTTAAGAGTAGAGAATGTAGTGGGCTCGGAAAGAATCGACGTTCCAGACGTCGCAAAAGTTATTGAGAATATAAGATATCCGGAATCCAAAGAGCGACGATCGACGTGCAAAGAAAGGCGAAAGAGTCCAAAATACAGCAGCAGAAAGAAAACAAAGAGAGACGTGAAACAATGGGTCGTCAGCAGGCTCAGGGCGTTGCTGTTTGGGCCTTATATGAGACGGGCTGACGCCTGTAGACAGCTGCTTCCATGCGATCGTTGTTATGGCATTGGAGGAGCCGGTCGCGTACAGTCGTGAACACTGAAGGTGTCTTTGACTGCGGAAGCTTTGACTAGATGCTGTCGAAAGGGGGCCGTTGCGAGCACCGATGGTAGTCAGTGCAAAAGGGGCCCAACAGGGAGAACTGACGTATGAGATGCGACCTTGCACGGCGACTGCGGGCATTGCTTCTGATTCTTCATAACCCCCCTCTTGCGATTCTACACAACCATCCCGCAAGTCTTGACAGTAGGAAACTCGCTCCAGAACCCCCTCTGGACATTTGAACGTCTACTATTGTCCGCTGACACATCGGGCAGACAGCCGAGCTCGCTGAAGGCTGCCGATCGTCATGCTCCACATCTACCTTTACTGCGTGAACGACTGACCGCACATAGATAGGATCCTTGGAGCTCCCTGTGGACATGCTGTTCAGCTTGACGGACCGGGTGAGCTATTTCGAAGGGGTCTATCCAAGATGGAATGAACGATACATCCATCGGCCGCTCGATCGTGTTGTCAGACCTTCAAGGTGCCTTTACCCATGAGAACTCTGCTGCTACGCGCGGCCAGCATCCACTAGCTCTGGATTCCTCGATTGAATCTATCGAAGATGATGGGCTGTATAGTGTAGCATTTTGTATGCTTGAGAACTTCAAGATATACTACTAACATTACCTCTAATGAGTGGCTTTAAATTATGAGCATATTACCTGTTCCTATGACTCCACTGTTGCCTGGAATTATTTGCCAAACTCTTGTCCTACCACCACCACCACCACCGCCACCAACCCTGTACCTGTGGCTTAACTCTGACTCAAATAAGAGCTCAAAATGTGCACTAGCACAGTACTGTAAGGGGCATCTTCAAGTGGATGTATGGTTCTCTAATAAGTTTGGCAGGTGCAAATTAAAGACCATTGGGCCAAAACACAGGTTGATATTACCAATAAGCAAACTTTGCCATTGCAACATGACAGTGCCAGGATCAAGATACAAAACATCCTGTGTTGAGGGTAAGTGTGCTATATATCCTCAAAAAAAATCTTAAAAAAATCTAATACCTAGCCTAGTGCCTTGGTCAGGCTCAGTATCAACATCATCAACAGTCACAGCCAAAAAATCAACATTCATAGCCTATGCTACCAGTCTTTCAAACAATAATCCTCAATCCATCTACGAATTCCTAGCACATCTCAACTCATCTCCACATTTCAATATCAAGCGAGCAAGTCACCTTATACATGCTTACTTGATGGTAGACCCTATTAGCACTGGGTCCAATGATGGTGGTGAACATGGTGCTGGAGAAAGACTTGAAAATCTGCTCAAGTTAAGGTGTTCTGGTAAGAGTGCTGTCATTGTGGCTGTTGTAAGATGGTATGGAGGAGTCAAGCTAGGAAATGATAGATGGAAGTGTATATCTAAGGTTGCAAAAGAGGCTTTGGATACAGGTGGGTTTAGTTGATAGAGATATAGAGAATTTTATCTGGCTATCTAGTATATCCAGACTCTTCACTTGTATGAATAGCCTTCCTCTCCATTGCTTGGTTTTGTCTCTGCTACAAGCTATCCAGGTGCTTCTTCTGGTCCACTGGGATTTAAGAACCATTTATTAAAACATCTTCAGGCATCCTCATCAGGAAAAACCACCTTTGCCAATTGTGGACAATTGTTTCTACATTACCAATTGCGGCTAATTGGCGACAATCGACAACAATTCTAGTACACAACCCAGTATTATTTCTCAGATAGCCAAGAAAATCAGTCCAGAGTGATTTAAACAACTCACATGAGAAGCTGCAGTAGAAAGAATACATTGAACAAGAATGCCAGCATAGTTAAGTCAAATTACCTCAAATCACGCGTGAGAACCAGGCAGAGATGCCCAGGTCTGAAGTTGAACATTCGATAAGTCATTTTAAACTCCACTGATCTGAGCGTGGAAACATGACATGTTTGCACTTCGTCTTTCCGTCTTCTTCTGTATCCTCCTTGTTCCTTCTCTCCCTTGCACTTGCCAGTCTCAACATAGTCGTCCTCCCCTTTTGCTTAAGTTTTTCTTTCTTTCTTTCTGCTGCACAACAGTGCCATGGGCCTCAGAATGGCTTGTATACCTGCCAGGTTACATGTACATTTGGTTTTGCATGTGTGCATAAGTATGCTCCCCCATCGTCCACATACACAATGGAACTCCCCACCCTGTCATCACCATACTGCCACTAATTCTTTTGGACAGTTTGCAGGCTCATTCTATCCACTGGCACAGAGTAGACGTGCATGTTGCTCTCGGCCCTCGGCACATATATCAGATACATTGTCACCCCCTGGCCCTGGCACACCACCTCACATTGGGCCATAGATGTCCACATCCCCAACATGAAATGCCACATTGCACTACATTGTTCCCAGTCCCCAATAGTACATTACTCTTTGCAATATACCCCGCTTTTGCCATATGGCCCATACTTTGTTGTTAACAGGGCATTCAACATTGCTTGCATGTTATGATACTGTAGGTATATGTATCCTTATGTGTCTGTCAATTTAATGTTGACATGTATCTCAATTTGCAGAACATGCATGCCACAGATAGGCATACTAGGTACCTTGCATGCTGTTAGACATTACCTTGGACCCTGGTGTGGGCTATGCACCCAGTAAGTACGATTGTGCTGGCTTGGTGTTCATTGGTGTGTGGGACTATGATTAGCTCATTGTCTAGAAGTTATGTATAGATACCCACTGGATATATTGATTCTCACTTCTTATTTGATCAATTGTGTAAATTGAATGAAAATGACCTATAAAAACTACTACAAAGCATTATGTAACAGCTTCTGCCAGTTACTCATCAAAATATAATGGACAAAGGATGTGAATAGATCGATAGTGATAGAGAGAGATCAAGACTGCTTATAGAGAGCTGAGACCTTAGTCTTTAATGAAGTGAATTGGACTGGGGAATCTTCCTGCAGTTGTGCCTCTATATATACATGATGCTATGTGCTATATCCTATGTGTCCAAATGGAATAACTGCGACAGTGTGTGCTCATATCAAGAGCTGGACCAATGGCAATATTCCCTGCTATCTAATGCCCATGCGGAAGCGTCAAGTGACCAAGATACGACACAAGTATGATGCGGAGTATCTCCTTGATTGATCCATGATCTCCAAGGTATACCTGAGGTATCTAATCTAATGATCAATAGATCCGATGGTGGACTAGTATGTGAACTGTACAGGATCCCACGGTGTAGAGACGGTCGTCCGGCTAACAGGCCCACGCAGAACAATAGACACTCTCGTAGCCACTCCGGAAGTCCCTTCACCGCCCGCCAACTCCAACTCCGCCCAACTGTTATCCGTTCCGCACCATATGCCGCGCACCTCCGGCAAAATCCGCAACGCACGCCTACGCACCGCCGGCAACTCGCAGGATTCTATATGATCGACCATCAGTACAATGCAAGCAATGTGGTATTCGTTTCGCGGAGAGCACGACTGGCAAGAAGGACATACAGGACCACCTCGATATGCACTTCCGACAGAACCGCAAGACAAATCAAAATATCGGTCGCGGTCACAGTCGCAGTTGGTTCATTGGTACAGGAAAGACCATCCGACGCCCATCTCTGGCGACTTCCGTCCCCGCCAGCACCAAATCCGGTGCACCCCTCCGCAGGTATCACCCAAAACTATCTCCTCCGGCATCCTCCACATTGGCTCCGCCTACTTCTATCTCCAATCCGCTCCCTTCCACATCAGAAAAGGGGCATCCGTCGCATGCGGAGAACTTCGAGGACAGCCGCCCGTCGTGTGGCCTCCGATATACTGCGTTGGGATGCTCGCCTGCCGCGCGACTTCCGAACCCCTGCGTTGTGAAGGGACGCCCGCCGCGTGTCCCAGTATTAGAATTCGACGTCCCGCTTACCGGAGTTGGGCGCTGCGCCGACACCTCACTCCCCATACCCAAACCCTCGAGGCAGCCTCCGGGCTCCACACATGTCGGTTCCTCCGAGAGCGCGCACGCGGATAGTGCGGCGGATGCTATTGATTCCGGGGCGGAACCGATTTCCGTGGCAACAGGAGGCACCGGGCATCGGGCACGTGCCGAGACTATACTCTTTTTGGCTACGTCTTTGTTCACAAGGGAAGGCCGCCCACCGACACGTTGTCTCAATGAGGGAGAGGATGCGGGAGCACGAGGTAGTGGTGGCGGGGCGCGAGGCAAGTTGAGGACAATGCACCGTATCTCAGAACGAACTTAGGTTATAGCAGACATGTATAAAATACTAGTAGGGACTTAGAGGAAAGTAGCTACGTTTTCCCCCATAATTCCGGTGTTTTCTTTTCCAAACCCCACGCACGCTCCGGGCCTCCTCCGGAAGCACAGTCTCTCGTTTATCGATTCCCCCCTACATCATCTTTTCCCTCCCTCCATCATCCTGCCCGGCGGCAGCGTCTTTTCACTAGCCCTCGGGACGAACACTGGATCTGTCCTTTGGAGGCCTCTCTGCGGAGTCCCTCCTAGACTTATCTGATCGCACCCCGGAACGAGTCGCCCTTCCTGTCCACATTGAGGATGTCCCGGAGGCCGCTCAAGATCATCTACAACGGTTGAAGTATGTGACTGAGACCATGATGAGAATATGTCTACGCTGTATGTGATAGAGTGTGATATAAAATAGTGTAAAATATAAGGAAAATGGAAATTTGTGACATTACCCCCTCTTCAAGCTTTGAACTCCGGACAAAGGTTAAGTCTCGGAAGCCATACAATAAATGGCCGCTGAAAGCGTTCTAATAGCTTTTGGGTGGGCGGCATAGAACTCCTTGATTGCATCTTGTGCATGAGTGAGGTTTTCATAAGGTTCCCAAGAGTCGTCGTTGTGACCATAACCCTTCCATCGTACATAGTACTGAAGTTTCTTCGTACGACCAGTGCGTCAAGATTGTAAGATTTTCTCAACTTCAAATTCTTCCTCTCCATCGATGATATCTGGCTCAGGAAGTGTGTATTTCTGGCCTTCAAACTCTGGTGAGTTGTAGGAAACGAGCTTGCTAGCGTGGAACACTGGGTGGATTTTATGTAGACGTGGAGGCCATTCCAGTTTGAATGTAACCGGAGACAGCTGTTCAATGATTTTGAACGGTCCATAGTATTTCGGAGAGAGTTTGCGTCCAGATTTCTGCCAGTCTTGAAGATCAAGCATAACCATATCTCCTTCCTTGAAGGGGACTTCTCTCTGAATGTAGATGTCGTAGTACCACTTCATTCATTCCACAGCAAGCTCCAAAGCTGCTTTAGCTTGCTCCTGTGCCTGTATGTGATTCCACATGATGTCATCCATGTCTTCAGACCGTGTTGCGTCTTTGGTGAGCATAGGACCTGCTCTAGGGTGTCGACCATATTCAAGGAAGAAGGGTGAATTCTTCGTTCCTTCGTGAGCTGCATTGCTATAAGTGAACTCAGCTGAGCTAAGAAGTGGTGCCCAATTGTCTTTGAGTTCATCGATATAGCAACACAAGTACTGCTCAAGTGTTTGACTGACTCACTCAGTTTGACCATCCGTTTGAGGGTGATAAGCGGTGGACATAGTGGATTTGATCCCTAGCAGATTACACCATTCCTGGAATATTTCTGCTGCAAATTGTACACCTTGATCCGAGATAATCTGCAACGGTAACCCATGAAGGGTCCAAACCCTCTCATATAGAAGGCGTGCAAGATCCTTGGCCGAGAACTTGTTGGTGATAGGGAAAAAGTGTGCTCTAGAGGCCCGTGGGGTATCATCCTCACTGTCTGAGGAGTCCGACGACTGCTTTGTCTCAGCCGATCGAATCTTATGAGTTTTGCCTGACTTCTTTTTATCCTCAAGACTTTTCTTCTTATCTCCTTTCTTCTCATCCGAGCGAGGCTTGTAGTTGGGGCCTTTCGCATTATTATAACAATCGATGGTGTTATGCGAAGGGCGATTGCAGATATGGCAGAATTTCTCCTTCTTTTCGCCATTGTTATTAATCTGCTCCTTAGCCTTGCCTTTTCCTTTCTTTCCTTTGCTGAACTTTGTTTCCACTGCATCGACGTCCATAGCGTCGGGTGATCCTTTATCTTTTCCGAAAACTCGGCCTTGGGCTTTATCTGGATGTAACTCTTTAAACATCTCCAAGAGTAGGTCAAGATACTCGTTCCACTTCGTGGGAATCATTTTGCCACTCTTGTAACCGATCAAGGCTAAACACATGTCTTTTTCAATGACAAGGTTGAGTTTATCGATGAGAAGGCTATCCTCATAACCGGACATACGACCAAGAGTTCTGAACTTCTCGGCGTATTTGACGAAATTCTTTTGCGCAAGATCCGTGTTTGTGAATAGGACCGTTAATTCCTTCTTTGCTCCTTCTTTTTCATCTCGTTGACCATACTGGATACTTAATTCATGAACAAACTCTGGCCAAGAACGTATAGTTCCGCCTGACGTGAGTTTCTCAATCCATGGCTCCATATATTGAGCCGCAGCACCCGACAATTTATTCATCGCAACAGTAATGCGATGTTTGTCTGTGACAATGTCCTCGTGGACAACCCATAGCTGAATCTTGTTCATCCACTCCTGGAATTTAACCTTTCCGTCGGTTCCATTGAACTCAGGAGGCTCGCCAATCTTAGGCTGTCTACTTCCTCCTGATGTCTGGGCCGATTTTGGTAATTGAGTCATTTGAGTGGATAAATTAGCGACTATAGTGCTCAAGCTGGCCGCTTGTGGTTTCAAAGCATCAACGTCTTTGCTAATGTTATCCATAAGCTGATCGGTAGCATTGAGGCTATCTTGAGTTGCGCGTTTATTTAGTTCGTCCACAATGTTCTCCGCTACTTCTTGGACGTAATTCATGGATCTATATTGAGTCATGGCGAAAGCATTGGCCAGCATTCGTGATAGAATGTGGTACTGTGCCTCCGAAAAGTGCTGACGTTGATTCCCTGGAACTCCATCCATGATTCCTTCAGCCCATGCATCATTGCTTTCTGGGACGGTGATTTCCAAAGTACGAATATGATTCATCAACATATTTCTATGACGAGATGGTTAGCCTTGAATTTCTTCAGAGGTCTTATAATAAAGAGCAAAGTAAGCCACAATCCGTTCACACCTTCGCTATTTCAGCGATCACACATTTTTAAGCCAAGTAAAATGATATTTCTATCAATCTGCCAAATTTAATAATCAAAACATCCCTGCCTTCCAAGCGCTGCTACTTCCGAGCAGGCTACA